>PVJD01009008.1:0-66869 GCA_004026545.1 Mormoops blainvillei
CACTGCCTTCCAAAATGACAAGGCTGGGAGGAGTTACTGGTTCTACACACAAGGGTGGAGCGAGGAGGGGATAAGAAACAGCCAGTTCAGTGAATAGAAAAAAAAAGAAAAAAGATTAGAATTATCTTATTCTTTTCTGTTTATTCCAACTCCACACTTATTGGATGATAACAACGTACTTCTGATCTATAAAGGAGGGAAGTACAGTCAACTCAGGAAGAGTTTCGATCAAAAAGCAAAGCATCAGGCAGAGCTAGTGTTTGCCGCTGTCTGCGTCACATGTAGTTTCATTCCAACTTGCAAACTGATATATCTTCCAGAACACAGCTCTGCAACACGTGTAGCCCACCACACTTCCCAGGTTCCGTCTCTACGAATAAGATACAGCTCTCACAAAGGACAAAGAAAAGGGAAGGAAAAAATTTCAACTATCTAGTTCTTCCCATAGAAGAAAAAGATCTGCGTAGCACTGATTACCTGCCGTGTCATTAAAAAATAAAAACATGGGGAAATCTTAAGAAGGAAACTTCACAAGTCATAGCACATCCTGGAAAATCTTCTTTCATGTCATATTACATGGGGTTTTTTTCCTTCATAGTGTTACCTATGCTATCAACAAAGATCTCACAATGATTTTATGTGATTTATTTTTCTAATACTAAAGGAAGATTCAGAAGACCATCAGTTGTAACAGGTAAAGAAGAGAAGGAAGAAAAACAGGCACATAGAGACATTTTCTTATTTACCATTGCATCCTGATCTTGGCCAGCGCTCATTTTCATTGTCTTTTCAAAGCTCATCATTATTTCACTCCTTGATCAAAAGCATATACATTGAAGAGGTCTGTAAGAGTAGGGGTACAGATGGTAGCAATGGAACTAACCCACCTGCATGAGAACTCTGCCTTATGATACCTCTGCACGAGTGGGCCAATCAGACCTTTAATTTTCTTATGAGAAATTCATATACTAATTATAACCAATGTCCTAAATGTACCACCTACCTGAGAAAGATTAGCAATACTCTGGCCTGAAATGCTAATCTAATCCAACCACATCGATATTCTTTATGAATTATGACTACGCCTTTGGAGTTACTGTCCTGCAGGATGAACTCTCTTGGTGACGAGGAGCTGGGGGAGAGGGCAGACCATGCTGTTGCGGGTCAGTATTCTGTACGTAGGTAAGTAATAAACGCAACACGACAGCATTCTAGGGCCCGCGGAGACCTGCGGCCCCCCGGGAACCAAACTCTTGCCCTGCGGAGCTGCCTCTGAAGCAGCCTATGACCAGCAAATCAGAAACACCCATCAGAGCCACTTGAAATCATTGCTGATTAAAGCAGGCTAGAGAGCTGTCAGGAGTGGCCATCTGTTAAGGAAAGGAGGCTTGGCAAATAAAGAATACAATGAAGAGTGCCCTGGAAACCTTGCCATTTGCGACAGCATGGATGGTCCTAGAGAGCATTATGCTAAGTGAAACATTCAAGTTGGAGAGAGAAGGACAGATACCATATGATTTCATTTACATGGGGAATCTACAGGGCAAAATAAATAAACAAACAAAATAGAAACAGACTCATAGACACAAAGAACAGACTGATGGTTGTCAGAGAGGAGGGCGTTGGGAGGCTGGGTATATAAGGTGTAGGGATTGAGAAGTACACATTGGTGGGGGGAGTACAAATTGGTAGTTACAGGATAGTCACAGGGATGTAAAACAGAGCTTAGAGAGTAGTATAATCAACGGTATTGTAATAATATGTGTGCCGGCAGGTGGGCATTGGAAGTAGCAGGGGAACACTCTGTAAAGTACATAACTATCTAACCACTATGCTGGACACCTGAAACTACAATACAAAATCATGTTAAACGTACACCGTAATTGAGAAACAAAATAAAAAAGGGAATGCCCCAGGGAGAAAGGAAAGCGTAGAAACAGACACACCGATCTGTTCAGGGGCCAAGGAGAGGAAGGCTTGCGTCGCCTGCTGGTCTTTAAATTACGGGGCGACTGGGCAGACACACGTCACAAGTGCGCTTTCGACGGTGGCCTGCCTCACGGACAGCAGTGAATCCTACTTACGTCAAACGGGGCTGAGCTTGACTGGGCGCTCTGGCCGCACGGCTCCCTGAAGCAGTCGCTGAAGGGGAGGAGGAGACCCATGGCAATGATCCGAGAGCAAAACTTCTCTGCTTCTTCTGGAGGTCCGTTCTCCTGCTGGCTGAACAGCTTCTCCAGTAGAGTCCGCCCTGCAGATGGAACGGTGGTTAGAAGGCAGCGCTGACAGGTCACCTGCCTCAGAGCTCTCCCCGAGGAGAGGGGACACGCGTAAACACAGCCAGGGAGCAACACGGTTGCCACGGCTACTGACGTGTGCAGAGAGCAGCCTCTAGACTCACAGAAGGCAGTGCCGTCTGAGGCCCGGGCTGCCGGGTGGGAAAGGGCGGCTCTGGTGTTCTCTCCAATCCCCCAAAATACCTCCTGCTCCGGAAGAGGATGGGTCATATCAGGGGCCGCACTTCTCCCGTCTGAAGAAGGGCCCAGTCTTTTGGATGTCACTGGTAACCCTCCTTCCCAGGAAGGAGTGAGTCACCCGCCATTTGCCTAGGAAATGTCAGGGGTTCACATTCATCCTCAGGCACGGCGATGGGGAGGGGCAGGGGAGAGGAGGCGGGGAGGCAGGAGGGAGCTGACCAGCAAGAACGGTCACCCTGAAGGGGAAAGAGGTAGAGAGAAACTCAAAACGTTTTCATATGCACCTCGGAAGCCTAACTTTAGAGTAGGTCCAAACTCGTTTTTTTTTTTTTATTTCTCTAAAAGGGACAAGAGAAGTCACTGAAGACCTTTGAGGGCCCGGGTCCACCTGATCCCTTGGTTCTCAATGCTGGATGTACCTTAGATTCACCCAGGAGAGCAGAATGGTGGAAGCATCTAGGTTCACACACCTTTGAAATGCCCCCTTTCCTACCCCTCCCTCTACAGTGTGACCACCCTCCAGACAGCACGCATTCTGGGTGACTGTCCTGTCACTTGAACCCCGCCTTGCATTCTCCCACCTTCATGCAGTCTTCCTTCCATTCCCTCCTTAATTCCCAATGCATAAAAGAAGCGGCAAACTGTAATTTCTTGGAAGCAAATTCCACTTCAGTCTGTTGTGATCTTGCTTCCAGATGTATTCCCTGTTTGACTCGAACAAATTTTTGTAAAAATTCTCTGCAGGTCTGGACATTCTTACATTGACTTGGTGTGGTCGGCACGATTCAGAAGAAGCCCACCCTGTCCCACCCCATGGAACCAGACTCCCCAGTGGGTCCCAGCTGGGGCCCTTTTGTTCCACCAGCTCCCCGCTTCTCATTGGATGAAGTGAGGAGTTTTTTCTCTTGGAGGTTGAACTTACCTGCTTTAGGTAGAGGTTCCTGACTTTATGTGAGCTGTTCCTATGTGAGTGCTTTTAATTTCAGCTTTTTTAAATCGACTCACAAGAAAGATTAAAATTCACATGGGTAATCGTGCCTCCAAAGTTCACAAACCCCACAACAGTCAGCGTTCTATCCATATGGACCCTCAACTTACAAGTGTCTGCAAAAATAGAGACTTCACTAAAAATGGTAGCAGCTTAAGATGGCCGAAACCATCCTGTAATCCAATCCCCACCCTGCTTTCTCCTGCCTTTGCGTCATCTTCCTCACATCCCCTCAGTTCTACACACAAAAATAGAAGCTGCAAACTGCTATTCTAAGAAGCATTCTTAGTCTGTTGAGAACTTGCTTTCAGGCATATCCTGTTTGGCTCAAATAAATTTTCATAAAACTCTACAGGTTTGGCATTCTTACATCAACACAGCTGTGGCCATGGACAAGTTATTCAACCTCTCTTAGGTGTCAGTTTCCTCATCTATAACTAGAAATAATCATCCTCGTTACCTTCTTGGATTGTTGTGAGGACTAAGTGAAATAATCTTATAACAGATGTGAACCCCGGGTAAGAAAAGATACCTATCGAGAAGGACTCCTCGTGGCTAACTGGGCTTAAAGTTAAAGGCAGTGCCTACCAGCCATTTCTAAACAGGGGCCTCTCATACAAACCACACTTCTGGGAGCACCCCGTACCTATCTGCTGCCTCCAGCACTGAACTGTGTTCCCGGCGTCTGAGCCAGCCCTACCTAATAAAGGAGTGCCGGGAGTTGTATTTCAACCACCAAGACCGAGGTTTTCCCCACCCAATCAGAGCTGTGCCGCTATATCCCCATCTGCATCTTCACCAATCAGTCCGAGTGGTTCCATTCTAGTCAATCAGGACAGTGCCTTTTGGACCAATAAAACCGTGAGGATGCTGAGGCCTCATTTGCATGAGGATGGACCAAACAGGGACCAGGGGTGGGGACCTCTGGCTATATAAGTCAGCTCCCGTCTGACTCCGGGAGTGCACTTTCCCTTTCCACCAAAATTTGGAAGCTACGTTTGGGGCTGAAGCTGAAAGGCTAAAAATGTCTCTCCAGAAGAGAGTGCGGCAGACCCACACCGAGTGGAGCAGAACAAGCTGAGCAGAGCTGTCTCGCAAGAGAGTACCCGCCTGAGGGCTGCCTCACCCGGTGCCACTGAGCCCCAGGGTCGCCTCGCAGCCTGAAATGCTACTGAGCTGGTCTGCAGCCATGCAGTTGTCACAGCCCTGCTGTATCACAGTTGAGCTCTTTGCACTGAGTAAAGCTTCCTTCTTCGCACAATCCCAATGGGGGGTTCCTGTTGGCATTGAACTGGCACCAATGACCATCGGTTGACACAGGTTTAACACAGTGCCCTGCCCAATTACCTATTATTATTCTCATCAAGGTATAGCTCAAAGGCCCTGTACTTGTAAATGGGATAAATAAAATTTTGGTTCAACTAAAAGGAAGAAAATCATAAGTAAATGATAAAATCATAACTATGTATCCATAATCTAAAAGCATTAGAAAAAGTATGATTTTAAAAGCATTTGAAAAAGTAAAATGGGCGAGGCAAACAAATTATATCTTTTCAGCCAAGTTGTTTTTTATATGCGACGGATTTTAATTATATCGGCAAGGGAATACAGTTTAAGACTCTGCTTGCTCTAGAATTCCTAACCTCTATTTTGTTTTTCTTTTAAGCTTTCATTGTTTTACTAAATTTATGAAATTCATGTTAAAAATAATATTCATCCAATGACAGGGAACTTACTAATCATTAATATTCTTCAATTATTTCTGTACTAATCTGCTCTCCCACATACATTTATATACCTTAGTTAATAAAGAGCTTTACCTCTGTCACACAGAATCAGCTTTACCGTCACATACTAGCTACAAACACTCCTTTTTGCACTGCTAGGCAGAAATCACAGGGCTAGATAAACCCAGAAACAGCGGCCAGAGGAACGTGGTGTGAGGACTATTTATAATCACAACACATGCAGTGAGCCTCTCACACAAGGAAGAGGCAAAAGTAAAATCCTCAGTCCCTGCGCTGCAGTTCTGTTGGACGGGTCACACTGCGAAAACGAGAAAAGCTTCCACTGAGACAGAACTATGCGAAGTCGAGTCATTGCCACATCTACTGTCAGCTTCGTGAAGCTGAGCAAAGATTTATCAGCACAATTCCAAAGACGCTGAGGAGTGAATAGATTCTGGCATCTGCCTGGGCAGAAAGCTGCGACGCCGAAACCGGATGCACACTCTGCTCGGCTCATTTTTATTCCAGGGATCTTCCACTTCCGACTGGGCCAGCAACTTTGGGAAAAGCTTCTGACCAACATTCTGTATTGAGATATAAAAGAAACAGACCACGCGGTCTGTGCTCTGCGGGGACTGAAAATCTAGTTACAATGACCAACATTCAAGAGGGAACACTTATAAAATGCAGTCTATTTGGAACATGCCATCTTAATTAAACATCCTTAGTGGGACTGGGGGAGGGGAGAATGCAGCAAAGACAAGAAATAACAAAGTACTTAGGAGCCTATCATTTGCCAAAGAATGTCCTAGATCCACCAGAGGAAATAATCGCGAAGAAAACATGCTCCCTGTCTTTAATAAATAATAATATAGTAATTAGGAGAATGCTGGCAGGTGCTCTCGTAGAAGAGATGTGAAGCACTAGCCCCTAACTGGCGATAACACAGAGAGCTGGCTCTTACTCCACTCGCTGGAGACAGTAAAGTGTCCCAACGGGAAGAGAAACTATCAACACTAAAGCCTTCCCATGCAGACAGCAGACTTTCTCCACTAGGCTCGACGATGCAAGTAACTTTCTGTTTTTATTGAACCCAAATAATAATAACTTCTTGTTATTAGGGTTAAATTACTTGATGACAATCCACAACTCTCAATTTTCAGTATTTTAGAGCCAGAAGAAACCTTAGTGATTATTTAGCTCAATCCTTTAATTTTGCCTATAAAGAAATCAGGGTCCAAATATTTCAGTAATATATCCCCAGGTCATACATGGAGGGAGGGCAAAGTGTGGGTTTTCTCTTGTTTTATAGTATCATTTCTATCGTATTACGTCTTATAGTATCATTCATTTACAATCATCTGTTTAAAATGTATGTATTTTAGAGCTTGCAAACACATCATTGATTTGTTTTTCCTTGTCTATTTTTTAATGGTTGAAGGATGAAGAGAATGTAATTGCAATATTTGAAAGGCATCACCATAAGTTTTTCTGTCTTCCAAGCCACATATCTTATGCAAAATGAAAATTAAACAGAAGTCCCATTATGTTAAATTTTTTTCTGATGTTATAGCTCAGACATAGCTATCTAATAAACTTCCCCTGAATCCCATATTATCTATCAATTAAAATAATAAGAAATGAGGGTGTTGACAAGCCCATCTAGAGTTAGACGTTAATGGTAATCGCTGAAGTTTCAATGTCAGCAAATACAGAGATATCACATGTATCGTCATGTATAGATGACCTGTTCTAGATGAATAAGAAAAAATCAGATAAGGCCAATTACAACCAAATAGAACTTAACGTGTCTTGTTTCAGATCCAAAATGCTGCAAGTTTTACAGTAAGAGGAAGGCAAAATTATTAGTATAGATATCTAGAGCTGTGTCCAGAAAAAACAAATTTGTAGTCAAACGACTGGACAAATCATTAAAAAAAAAACACAACACAGGCCACGTGGGGATAACTCCGCCCTGGGCCCCCGCTGTAGAGAAGATGACCACAGCGCATGAAGGGATTCAGACAAAAAGGAGGGAGCTCCCTGTTCCCTCTGGAGTAATCAGAACTCGGTGAACCCATAAATAGCACTGAGTTAGACACTCCTTATTGGAAGCTCCCTTCCTCTGGGCACACTGGCAGGGTCAAAATTCCAGGTAAGAAGGGAATACTGTGGTATTTTGACCTTTATGAAACACTTGCCAATTGGGCACGGATTTGCTCGTGTTCCATCTGAGTCCTTCAGTACTGTGTCTTGATCATTGTGGTAAAGAAGTTGGCTGCTCTGTGTGGTGAACTGGACTCATATTTGATGCACTTTTGTCACTGACAGACTGAAAATATCTAGAAGGCTAGTAAGCGATGTGCTTCACATCATTTATAATAAACATCACAATAAGACCAAGCATTCAAAAAGCTGCTTGCCCTGGTTGGTGTGGCTCGGTTGGTTGGAGTGTAGTCCCACATACTGAAAGGTCACGGGCTCGATTCCCATCAGGGCACAAGCCTGGGTTGTGTGTTCCATCCCCTATCAGGGTGCATATGAGAGGCAACCAGTCGATGTTTCTATCTCACATTGATGTTTCTCTCTCTTTCTCTCTACCTCCCTTCCTCTCTCTCTAAAAAGCAGTAACTATATCCTCAGGTGAGGATTAAAAGGTCATTTTAAAAAATCAATGAGTAAAACCTATTTGATAGATGGTGTTAAGAAATAGGCTTGCTATATGGAAAAAAATAAAACCAAATCCCTAGATTACACGAGACACTCAAGAGGCCTCTAGATAAATCAAAGTCTTAGCAGAAGATATTGATGCTATCTGAAACTGGTTCTGTATGTTAAGATTTCAATGATTCCACAGAACTGAGTCCACAGCAGAAACTTTAAGTAGGAAGAGACTCACAGTAGGCTATTACTTGTTTTATAGAATCTTAGAAGGGCCAAAGAAAAACATTCTAGAAACTACTCATCAAGCCACAGTGTAGAACTAGGCCACCAAAGAAGCGGCTGCCTGTTCTCTGATCTAATGTCCTGGGTCCCAAGTGCCCACGCCCACGACCTCCGGCTGGGATCAGGAAGCCTCATTCCCGAACGGGACCTCGGCAGCCAGCCCAGAACTGAGCTACACCAGTGCAGCCTCAGGAATGCACCACACCACATCCCAGCTCTCAGTGAAGCCACTGCTGGACACTGGACCCTGCGGACTCTGCCCCCAGGGGACTCGGATAGTTCTTCCGCTGGGTTTATAAGGGCAAACAACAGAAGTTACTCCTGGGCCTTGTTGAGGTCTCCCAAATCTGGCACAAATTCACCGGCCCTAACCGCATCTGAGACATAACCTGCAAGGGGCTCTGAGAAATGTCACTTTTACGTTAGCCTCTGACATAGAGGGAAAGGAGGCCGGACGGGGGATTAAGAGCAATCCATCACATCCCTAACGCCGGTAATCCAATCATGTCAGGAATAGACAAGGAGCCCATGGGACTAAACAAGAAAAATCAGGAAACCTCATAGAAAAAGGTAAAAGAATATGAACAAGCAATTCAAAGAAAGATAAACTCAAATGGCTAAAAACACACAAAGGTTTCCTCAAAGGCTTTAGCATCAGCTAAATACCAAGTAAACAGTAAAACAATGAGGTATCGCTTCCCACACTAGCTTGATAAAATTTCGAAATGTAGATAAATACTAATTTTTTGTTGTAATAAAGTATAAACTGGGGAAAACATTTTGCGCTAATACAGAAATGAAGACAATCTTCATTTTATGACCTAGCAGTCCCAGTGCTGAATATACACCCGAGCGAAATTCTCCCATGGGACAGGTATATTCATCGGAGTGTTGTTTGTGGTGACAGAGAAGAACAGGGGTGTGTGTGGTCATCCCTGAGCAAATGCTCAAATGAAACGTAAGCAATGTCCACACCCCCCAGAGTGCACAGCTCCGTGGGGCTGGGGTGGTGACAGGATTCACATGCAAAAAAAGCGAACAGTGCCCCCTGGTGTTGTACAACCTAGCAAAGTTCTTACTCTATGGAATGTTGTATGAGCAGTAGAACAATGAACTTGACAAATATATATATAATTTTGTATATCTCATATACTGTGTGTGTGTGTATGTGTGTGTGTGTGTGTGTGTGTGTACATTGAAGTATTTAAACTTTAGCCTTAGGGTAATAGGGAATCACTGAAGTATTTCTAACCTGGGACTGGCCAGTTCATCTTTGTATTTTAAATAGCTTACTCTCTCGGCTTGTGGAGAATTTTTAGAGAAGAGCCAGGCTGTGGGCAGGGAGAATGCATAAAATCTCAATGCTGGGTGACCTGTTCTAGGAAGAGAAGGGACCGTGGAAATAGAAACAGGAAGACTTAGTAAAGAAATACAGGATTTGCCGAAAGTAGGTTTACAGTTGTGAGTACGTGCAACACAGAGTTTATTCTTGTATTGTTATTTACTAATTATTGTATTGTTTCCTATCTGAACAACTGTAAACCTAGTTTTGCCCCACCCTCTATTTGAGAATCAAGAAAATGGAAAGGCGAACTGATGTCAAGGCCAAGTCTGAGGCGGATAGAAGAATCAAGGCGTATGGCAAGGCCGGGCAGCAAATCCTTGACGGGAAAACCCGGAAGAAGAGTGTGTGTGTAACAGAGTGAAACGTTGGTGCTCTCTGATGACCCTCGGGCTAATAGCTCCTGCTGCAGATGTGCTAACTGACTAGAAAAGTCTGCTCGAGTCTTCAACATCCCCTTCTTCGAGGTCTCCTTTCCTAAGGGGTGGGAAATGCACACAAAGAAATGACTGGTTTCCGAAAATTTACTGCCATCTCCTGAACGAGACTCAGATCAGCAAGAGTTAAGGAACCAACCAGGAACAGGGTGGTTTAGACATTTCTTCCTCTTCACTGGATCCCCTTAGAGGCCGAGCTATCTCGCTGTCCAAGGCTCAGACTCACCTCTTGCCTTGCCCCTCCTCCCTTCCCTTGATGATAAAAGATGCCTAAATTTTGGGCTCTCTTAAGATGGATTTGCAGAAGCCATAAGGCCTCCCCATCTTCTTGAGCTGGGCCTTCTCAATCCATAAGCCTTTCCTTGCTCCACACTGTGATGTATTCAAGACTGGCCATTCTTTGAAACATCGGGTGCATGAACTTGTACCTGTAACACTCAGAGGGTGGGAATAATAATAAGTATAGTTTAGACACAGTGAATCTCCTAGACCCATGGTACGTAAGGGGGATGTGCCCGATGTCCAGGTGAGGGACGGGGCTACAGATAAGACCCAGCAGCCTGTCTATAGGTAACTCTTAGTTGGTAATGAAACAAAGAAGGTTCACAGAAAAGAAAATTAATTGGTGGCTCAACTTTAGTTTGGCCTAAAGTTAAACTTAACACCATGTTCCCTAACTTGTGTTATCCCAGAGCATATGGTAATAAAAATGATGTGTAAATTTAGACTCAAATGAAGTTCCTCAGAGAAATAATCCAACTCAGACATGAAAGGCTTCCCAGGATCACTTTTCACTTACATCACATTTTCAGCCCAGATGTCTCTCTGTCTAAATCATCGCGGTTCTTATTCAGCCTTATATACTGGATCCAACAGAGTCAACACATTTTTTGATTTTTTGAAAACCAGAATAGAGACAGATCAAGTCCTATATCCTGAAATAACGTATCAGGGTACTATCCAAACATTTTATACCCTCAAAGCCATTTAATAGCTCTGCGAGGACAGTACAATAGAATGGGCTTGCAGAACATCTTGGGTGGTTGCAAAATGTAACACCTCCAACAGAGATTTCCTATCCTGTACCTCACCCCTCCAAAGAGGCAGAAGTTTGTCTACAGCCTTAAAGACGGGAAGGGGGAGGATGAGGAAGAGGGGCCGATTGTCTACAAGTATGTAGGTTAAAAAGTGAGTCGCAAAAGCTTATCTCCGTTGTTACCCATTGTTTTTATTACTTGTATATTAATAAAAGATAAAACTTGTATATTAATAATGAAGAGACTCGTTGCTTATAAAACTCTCCACAGAGTATTCAAATACATTTATTTGGGATCCAAAAATAGTTCTATTCTAGTCCATTTGCTTCTTAATGAGCCTAAACAAGCTGCACTTGTTTAAAGCCAATAGGACTTTTTTTAAAAGTAAAAAACCTAACAGCTCTTACAACCTTTTAGCCTTCTAGCCTCTAAGAAATCTTTAATGTTGGTGCAAACTTCTAAATGGAATATCATAAACTCATAAAAATTATTTGAGTAAGCATATATAATAGGGAAAATTGCAAACATAAACCAATATATTAAAGTTTACTGAAAAAAAAGAGAATTAAAAGTACGACTTCTGTTGAGCAGTTTAAACTAAAAAGAAAAATGTAAAGTACAATCCATCCACGAACAGACAACTTACATTGCAGATAATACATGTGAAAGGACTCGCTCGATGTGTTTGTTGCCAATATTAGAAAGACTCCATCCACATACACCAAATACTTGTGTCGCACCTGGTACGGCACAGCTCCTCCCCTTTACATATTTCCATTGAGCCGGCCAGTCGCCCGAAAACCAAGAGTCTTCGCGGTTCTGATTTGACTGGGGACTCTGGCTTTGGAAACCTCTTCTCGGTCGCTCTCCCTCTCTCTGTCTCTCCACACCTGGGAGACCTAGCCTTTCCCCTGGATAATCGTGAACCCCTGAGGCAGCAAAAGACAGCAGGCAGAACCTGACCAAGGGTCACAGGGTCGGACCTCAGGCAGGCTAAACACAACACCTCGACCTAAGTTAGGTTTCAGCGGCTGAGCCTTATGGTGGACCGACCCCCTGGCTACTTTGCCATGAGGCTGGATGGGGGACTCCACAAAAGAGACCTCTGAACTGTCCTCGAGACCTGAGGAATTATTTATTTATTACTCTTACCTCACCTCCGACCAATCAGCTCCTAACACAGCCTGTACCCCACAGTGTCATGTGATTTTGCCCTATACGATCTGTTACCCACATGCCATTGAGGAGTCAGGTCTTTCAGGACATGGGCTCGAGCGTTCTCTGGACTGGCCAGTTCTAAAGTAACAAATTGCTTCCTTTCTCCTCTGCAAACCCCTGCTTGTTCACTTCTGTTGGCCAGTGCACACAGGCAGACAAACTCACATATTGAGGTTCGGCAACACACTCACCACATACAGTCACTACTTTAATGTTCAAAGCTAAGGAACTAAGTTCACATAAGATTAGGGCGGTCGAACCAATACAGGTCTCCTTTAACATCAACGAACGGTTCACCAAACTCTCAAGGTCAAAATGTCGCCGCTCTCTAATCATCACAGATATGCAAAGCACCTTTACCCCGTGGTATGAATGGAGCCCCCGGCATAAGGACTTTCTCTGGCTATAATAATAAGGGGAAAGATCTAACTCTGTGGAATATCACTATTAGGAGAAAGGGTAATTGCTGGAACCATCACTTCTATAAAATTGCAGGGTTGGATGAGACTTAGAGGAAGCAGCTGAATTCGCTTTTGCAACCTGGGAAACTAGGGAACTAGGAAGAAGTAAAAGAGTATCACCCTGTCTTACAAAAAACCAGTGCGGTACTTTACGTTTTTTAATATGTTTTTTATTTTTCAATTACAGTTGACAGGTACACAACATGATAATTAGGCATTTATATAGCTTAAGAACTCATCACCCTGATAAACCTAGTACCCAACTGACACCATGCATGGTTATTCCAGTATTTCTGACTATATTCCTTATGCTATACTCTACATCCCCGTGACTATGCTATAACTGCCATTTTTGTATTTCTCAATCCCTACCCTTTTTCTACCCAGTCTCCCCCTACCACCCTTCCACCTGGAAACCATCAAAATGTTCTATCATCTATGAGTTTGTTGTTTTCTTTATTTTGCTTTTTAGATTCCAAATATGAGAAAAGTCATATGGTACTTGTCTTTCTCAGTCTGACTTATTTCACTTAGCGTAACACCCTCTAGGTCCATCCATGTTGTTGCAGACGGCAAGGTTTTATTTTTTATGGCTGAGTAATATTCCATTATGTATGAGGGGGAACCAACAAATCCCAGAATTTATTTAAAAATTGTGGTTTCATTCTCACATGTTTAAACTTCAGTCACCCGCAGAGTACTCTTCATTTGATGCATTACACCTACCGAGAGACTTTTTCCAGTGCTCAAAATAGTTCCTGAACTTGTCGACTTTGATGCCTTTTAGTACTTCTGCCACTTTCGTTTTGCCTCTTCTGCATCAGCAAAACATTTCCCTTGGAGGACTTTTTTCTTCCAGGGAAACAGAAAAAAAGTCACTTGGGGAGACATCAGGTGAATAGGAGGGGTAGGGCATGGGGGTCATGTCGTTCGGAGTCAAAAACTGCTGAACACGCAGTGCAGTGTGGGCAGGTGCTCTCGTAAGTCACCCATCATAAAAGGGTCAAAAGCGTTGAAATAGTCTTCAAAAAAAATTCACTGACACCAAATGTGGCCTCTCCCAACGACGCCAGCTGGTACCCTGATACAGATGGGTTCCTAGAACACTCACCTAGCAGGGGAAGCTTGTCCTACAAGGGGTTCACACTCTGAAAGAGAATTCCAGGTTTTTTAGGGCCCTCCCTTGTTTGTACCACATCTTCTTTATCCACTTATCCGTTGATGAACATTTAGGTTGCTTCCATTTACGGCTACGTCAATAATACTGCAACGAAAATAAGATGGGTATGTCTTTGCATTATAGTGGTTTGGGCTTCTTCAGCTAAATACTGAGAAGTGGAATTGCTGGGTTCTTCTTTGTCTCTTGTTATAGCCTTTGTTTTAATGTCTATTTTGTCTGGCATAAGTATTGCTACCCTACATTCTTTTTTCACTTCTCTTTTCATGAAATAGCTTTTCATACCCCTTTACCTTCAGTCTGTGTGCACTGTTCAATCCGAAGTGAGTCTCTTGTAGGTGGCATGTGTAAGGTTCTCGTTTTCTTTCCCTTTTCGCCACCCTGTGCCCTTTGATCAGAGCATTTAATACATTTACATTTAAAGTAATTGTTGCTATATATGTAGTTATTTTCATTTTATTATTCATATTTTTATCTTTTCCTCTTCCTCCCCTTCTCCTTTTTCTCCTTCTCCTTCTTCAATAAGCCCCTTTAACATGTCTTGTGATACTGGTTTGGTAGGGATGAGCTCCTTTAGCTTTGTCTCCTCTGAGAAGCTCATTACCTGCCCTTCAATTCTAAACAATAGCTTTACTGCGTAATCTTGGTTATAGGTCCTTGCTTTTCATTTCTTTGAATATTTTGTGCCAATCCCCTCTGACCTGCAAAGTTTCTGTCTGAGATATCAACTGTTAGGTAACTAACTGCTTTTCTCATACTGATTTTAAGATTCTCTGCCTGTCTTTAACTTTCAGCAATTTCATTATGATGTGTCTTGCCGTGAAAGCCTTTTTGGGGTTATCTTTTTTGGGACTCTTTGTGCTTTCTGGGTTTGTATGTCTATTTCCTTTGCCAAGTTAAGGAAGTTTTCTGTCATTATTTCTTCATCTCTCTCTTCTCCTTCTGGGACCCCTAGGATGCCAATATTGCTATGTTTGATGTTGTTCCAGAGACCCCTTAAAACATCCTCATTTTTTTGGATTCTTTTTTCTTTTTGCCGCTCTGATTGGGTGTTTTCTGCTACCTTGTCTTCCAAATCGCAGATTCAATCCTCTTTTTCATCTAGCCTACTCTTAATTCCCTCTTAAACATATTCCTCACTTCATTTATTGTATTCTTTATTTCTGACTGGTTCTTTTTTAATGTATTCCATCTCCATTTTTATGTTTCTTATCTTTTTGTTGAAGTTCTCACTGAGCACACTGAGCACACTCAGAAGCAGTGTTTTGAACTCTGCATCTGGTAGATTGCTTGTCTCTACTTTGTGTAGTTCTTTTTCTAAAGTTTTGTTCCATTTTTTCATTTGGGACATATTTCTTTTTCTCCTCATTTTGGATGCCTCCCAGTGTTTATTTCTATGTGTTAGGCAGAGCTGCTATGTCTTCTAGTCTTGGTAGAGTAACCTTATATGTGTCCTGTGGGAGCAGGTGCTCCAGGTGTGTCTCTCATGTGGGTTGTGTGCCGTCCTACTGTAGCTGAGCCTTGACTGCTGTTGGCACATCAATGGGTGGGGCTGACCCTCAAGCTGACTGGTTGTGAGGACTGACCACGACTACAGAGGAGGAGCTGTTATGCAGGGACTGACCCTACGGAGCACTAGTCACTTTAGTTGAGTTCTTTTGCCTCCAGAATTTGCCCTTTGAGTGTGTTATTTGTGGAGATGGTTGGGTGGTGCTCTGGTGTGATCTGAAGCTGGCTGCTGGGTGTGTTGGGTCTGGGGCCTTTTGGGAGGGGCTCTGCTGTAGGCTGAGGTCAGCTGCTGCCTGTGCCCTGCCCAGGGCCACGTGGCAGGAGCTATAAAGTGGTCTGTGATGGTCGTCCTGGGAGAGGCTAAGCTGTAAACTGAGGCTGGCTGCTGCTAGTGCTAGGCTTGGGGGGCTGCTTAGCAAGAAGTACAGGGCATGCTGAGGCCAGAGGATGCTTGTTTGGGGTTTGTGAACCTTGAGAGAATTTAAGGAAGTCCGCAGCATGAGCCAAGACAGGCGACCTGTATGGAAAAGCCACTGAAGTGGCTTGGGTGGGCCTGCAGGTTGGGTGGGGTAGAGTCTCAGGAAATCGCCAGGTTGACAGAGACTCAGATATGGTGTCCCAAACAAGATGAACCCTTCAGATATGACTCAGGAGGGCTCGACAAAGAAACAGTGGCCTCTGCCAGCATCAGGAGAATACTTTAAAAGGGAGGCCGATGGAATGGCTTCTCAACACGCCTATTGCCATAGTGCTGCCCCTAATTTACTGACGAATGCAGATTTTTCCCCTGTGTATACATTAAGCAACAATTTAAATGACAGAGAATTGTTTTCCGTACACGGCCACTGTATCACTGAGCACTAGAACAAAGAACCCTTCTTCTTAGAGTATAAAAAAGAGCCAGCTGGGTGATGTTTAAGTACCTTTAGGCGTAACTTTAAAATACAATAAAGGCTTAATTTTCTCAAAAAATTATCCATTACCCCTGCAAATAAAAGGACTATTTTCAGCGCATGGCAGCTCTGGTGTAATAAATGACAAAGTTTCCAGGGTGCCCCGGATACACTGGAGGCAGACTAGGTCACAGAAGAACAGCAGTGATATTCCTAGGCAATTGACACAGCTAGGGACATCCTTGGAAAGGAGGGAGACATCGATCTTCCCTTTGCCTCGCCCATAGTAGGGCAGACATCAAAGGATAACAACACTCTAGCACAGTTAGCATCCTCTTCTATCACACAGTAACGATTATTATTTGTTCTAATAATTTCGATGTTATAATGCCTTCCTTTAAGACCATTTTAAGTTGATTAATAGTCATATTTCCTGTATATTTATATTAATGTAAAAATCCTTAGATAGTTACTTAAATTATATCCAATAACTATCAAGTCATAAGGCAGCACTTTACTTATTTCTTCCTAATCCTCCCTTAGCGCTAAATTTCATTAACATCAGATTATTACCTATAATGCAAAAGCAAGAATGAACAGAGTAATAAAAGGTTTCTCTATTTCCTTTACCTCTTTCTTCATTACCAATAAAATTTATATTTGAAAGCTCAAAGTTATTATATTATCATTGCTATCTGAAGATCAACTGACAACAACAGGAAAAGATGTTCTCTTAACACAAGTCCTGTCAAAGTAGCATTACGCCTTCACCAGTGATTCAATCACACCTCCCGTGAAAATAATTTAATTTCAACTACCCAAAATAGTAATTTTCCAGTTTAAATTCAACTAGTTTAGCTACCAACAGAAAACCAAGAGACCCAACTTGACTGTTTAAAAAAACAGAGAGCAAGTATTTCCAGAGACCGCAGCATGTTCAATGACTGTAATAGTGGCTGTCATACGGCAGGCACAGAAGAGATATCTTCGGACTGGTTGACAGAAGAGCAGACGGTGAATGAACAGAATCAGACAAGCAGGCAAGAAGCAAGGAAAAATTGAAGGAGGTGAGAAAGAAGACCAAAAGAATCCCTAAATCCAAGAGTCATATAAAACGTGATACAGACAGTAAGTACAGAGACATGGAGGTGACTGCCAGTTAGGTCCAGCCGGAAAAGATACAGAAGAAGAAATGGGGATTTCACCAGCCCTTTTCAGATGCTAAACCAACAGAGACAAATAGGACGTTGTTGTAAAACAAAGGCACAAAGTCGGAAAAATGAAATGCATGTTCACAGAACAGTAAGCAGATTAACTTGTCTGAAGCAGAAAGTTTATGAAGGAAACTGTGGGAGGTTAAGGCTGCAAAGTCAGATGTTTGTAGCCAGATGCTGTGCAGAACATAATACTGAGGGTGTGCACAGTGGCCCCCTCTTCCCCACCCATCAGCACCTCCCTCTCGTCACACAGCCACGGCCCCACCAGATGCTTGTCTTATTCAAGCCTGAAATTTCTGATAAAGTGGCAAATAGGTTTACAATCATAGAGAATGAAAAAAAATGATGTATAAAATAAAGTGCAAAAGATCTGGTGACTAGAAATATTAATTTTCAGCTACCCTTTGATTATAGGCTGTCAAATATGCATATACAATCTTAGAGTTGTTTTACTTTGTGTTAATAATTTGGTTCTGACCACTTTGAACAATGACATCTATTAAAGCAATAAATGAGGACAGGAAAACAAATAGTACTTATGTACTATTGACAAGTTGCAGAGACTTTATGATACAATTTCATTTCATCTTAACGTTATTCATTTGAAATTTCTCATACGTCAAGAAAAACTTGCTTGAGAGTCACTTAACTAAATTACAAGCCTAGGATGCAAATTTACCTGGAATATCAGTAGTTAAATTCTAACTACGAGCGCTCCCCTCACCAAACGGTGTATGTTCAGCACCTTTTTAATAGAACCAGAAAGAAACACAGCTCGAAAAGACCCTGTTCAACTTCAAATACACACGGCTTATATCCAGCTGTCTAAATGCACTTAAAACCAGGCCAGTCCTGTGCTCATAAAGCAGTAATTAAAACCCATCACTGAAGCTACTGGGGTACTTGACTTCAATCCAAACCACAATCAAAAAAAAAAAATGAGAAAGGATGTTTCAGACCCAACTCAAATGGTTTAAGAATAGTGATCCCAGGCACAGCTTACATTGTTAAATTCTGTTTTGATACATAGAACCCAGAAAAGCAAGACATAGGGGAAAAAACAGCAGTCTTTTTATATTCCTATTATAGTAAGACAGATGTATTATATACATCAGGGTGATTTCTGATCTTCACTCATTTATTGGACATTAAGTGGACATTTACAGTCTGTCCGACGCTACTGTTAGAAATAAGACCGCTTCTGGCCTTTAACAATTCAGCTTAATAATTAATAAGCTATACGAATCCTATTGATATAAAAATCAAGATAACCTTTAGAAAAGCCAAAATGAGAATCACACAATCCAAATTCTAAAGCCCAAGCCCTTTATTAATTATCTAGTCATCCAAAAGCTCACTGAGACACTGGTTTTATTTTATACACATTAACAGATATGGTTTTCTACGTACATACATGGACCATTTACTACCTTAACGCCCTAGGCAAGTTATTTCACTTGCCTGACCCGCGGTTTGCTCACTGGAAAAAAGTAAAAAAAAAAAGAAAAGAGAATATACAGCTATACTTCAAGACTTTGGTAATGGTTAGAGATAATTATATAACGCACCAACACGGAGTCTGGCGTTTAAGGGAAGTGCAGTCGATATAGCTAATATGATAATTACTAGATTTAGAAACCAGTAACAAATTGATCAGAAAAATCAAATTAGGAGTGATGGAGTGGAGGGAGAAGAGACTAAAGATAGCTCTAAGAATACACAGCTGACAATAAGGAAAGATTCGAGAAAACTCTACAGGTACGAAAACTCTGAAACAAGCCGCTGGAGCCACCGGTACATACCTCCATACCTGTCTAGGGGATCCCAAGTGTTTTCATGGGATGTAACAAGGATGAGCCTGAAGGTGACAGAAAAACCATTTAAAAGAGATCAAACTCTCATTCCATGATTTTTTAAAAAGACAGATAATTGTACAGATAAGACAGATAAGCACATAATTGACTTTGGATTCCTATTAAAAGTGATTTAGCATTACACATTTAACATCTTCCATGTCTAGGCTTTAATTAACTGCAAAATTCTATTCACAAGCTTCTGTTAGAGTTCATGGGCAAAGGAACCTCTCAAACTTCAAAGCAATTTTTTTTCTCCCAACACAGAAAAAGATGGATTTCAAACAAATTAACTGTGAAATATTTCAGTGCAATGGCCTCAGACATCATCAGTTCTTTAACAGCTAAAAAAAGGAAAGTTTTCGTCTCCATCATTGCTAAATGTTTTTATATCTTATACCAAACATACATACCAACCAAATACAAACATGCCACAGAGATCTCTTTCCCTTGAATTTTCTCCCTACGTTTGAAAGTCAGCAAAAAGCAACAAACATCTGTTCTTTCCTGCAGAGCCGACAAGCCTCATTTTATGGTTTAAAAACAAAAGATGTTTATGGCAACTTAGAGTATTAATCATCACCTGCTTCAAAGGCAGCTGGCAATTAATTGATTGAAAGACAGGCAAAATTAAGGCCAAAAAACAATTTCCCTGTGGACAGGGCTGGTGCTCCCCAGGTCTCTGGTAATTTCCAAGACACCCATAAAATCCTAAAGGATGGCAAAGAACCAAATGTGATGACAGATGACAGGAAAACAGACAACAGCTGAGGAACAGGGGCTTGGGTCAATCTGGGTTTATTCTACCACTGTGAGAACAGTTTCCAGAAGAGCTGTCTAGAGAAAATGCTGTTCGCTGACCAGCAATCACCTTCTATCCTGCCCAAGTACGGCTACATGGTCAACCACTTAAAAAGTAAAAAACAGAAACTAGAAAAATCTCAGACGCAAAGGCCTGAAATTCTTTAATTTTTAAAAAAGTTTTATTCTATGTGGTGTCTTACAGTGGTAAACATCCAAAAATGAGTAATAAGCAAGGACATTCAGACATGAAACAGTAAAGGCGGCTTCTATTTCTGGCTCTGGCTCTGAATGAGTCACAGTGTGACCTTAAACTTATTTCATCTCTTTATCTACTCCCATATCCCCACCAGTTAAAGATTAGGTTAAACCTACTGATTCTTTTTTGTGGGGTTTTTTTTTAAAGAAAGTGAGTGAATGGTAGAAATATGTGGAGGTAGCTATATAAGTATGTACTGATCACTGACCAAGCATCTCCATCCATCAACTACAAAGTAGGTGATGTCCATATTAAAACAACTAACTATGTACACTAAAAAAACTCTGCCTGGAGAGATGTCAACAAAACCCAGCTACTTCCTGAACAGAATTCCTTTAACAGAGTCCCAGATTGCAAATTTGGAAGTACTTTGCATAAAATGCGAGTTCTAAGAGTCTACTTTTGTCCTTTAGGAAAACAAAACTTCTACCCATTTAGTGTCCTATGATCTCCAGGGCTCCGACCACTCCTTCCACAAAGTCCTCTTTCCTTAGCATCTGCCAAGGGGGTGAGTCACTGCATCCTTGACATTCCCAGAGCATGGCACTGCCCATCCATCCCTGAGTGCTCCTATATGAGCCTTGGAAAGGTACAACCACGGTGTGTACCTCACACACACACACACATATACATCTATATTTTTTTTGTATCTCCTACCATCTACCAGTATGGTACGTATGGCTGTCATGTGTGTGTGTAGACATACATACATATTTGTTAAATGAATGAAATGACTGTATTTACAAAGTCTAATGTTATTAGAAAGAGCAACAGTTAATATTAATGAATGATAGTCTTAAGTATGGTAACAGGCTCACTTTTAGAAAACTAATATGTAAAAAGAATATTACCAAAATAAAGAGAAAATAAATGATTTCTCACCAACATTAAATTCACAAGAATCAACTCAAAAAAACTTCCAACCTTCTTTCTTCAAAAATGGTCTTTTGGGAGGTTTTGTTTGTTTGTTCACAATTTACCTGATGGGGATTAGACTAGAAAAATTCCTTTTAATCTAACCTATGCAATAGAAAGAAGAGAGGAAAAGAAGTAAAAGAGAGAGCAAAAGCATGTAAAATACTACTCTTAAGTATAAGAATCAATAAATGTAAAATAAAAGATAGCCCATACATTAAAATAAAAATGCAATCAATAAAAGTAATACCAAAATATTAACACCATTTAGCCAACTAAGAAGTAGCCACGCTCAATGAGAAATGTCATCTAAGTAATATTTTATAACCCATTTATTAAAGCAATAGAACATATGATTTTAGCTTTTCCAATTACATTTTGAAAAGTTACATCATTTAAATATTTATCCCAAACCTATCAGTACTTGCATAAGTTTTCATTATTTTCCTGCTCTTCGAATGCTTACACTCAGTATTTCATTTAATAAGAGTAGAAGTTAGTAAGCGCGAAACAAACTGGCACCCTATCAGCGGGCTCTCAAGGTAAGTCCTTGGTATCTAGAAGCCCATAAAAAAAGGATGAGCTCATTATACTATTTGGTATTTACCACAGTTAGCTGGGCTTTCTGGAGCCCACCAAAGTCTACAACAAAGGCAAAGGAGGGGTCCCAGTTGGTTAACAGTGTGCTTTGGGCCTTCCTACCTTCATTCGCTCCCGTCTACATTCTGTTCTGATGACCATCAAACCATCATGTTAGGAACATGAAAATTATCCCTCATATTCTATTTCGTTACTTGTTAATTTTCTAATAGCATGTATTAGATTTGACTGCATTACAAAACACGAGTAACTTCACTAAGTGGTCTACCTCAATTGCCTCAAGATAGAAACCATCACGTGCAGATACGAATATATGTTAGAGCAGCGAGAGACCACCTTTGGGTAGATCACACTAGAATAAATGCTTTATTTCTCCACACTGACACTTCAGAGGGCCATGAGCAATTTTGTTTGTTTTTAATGTTGTGGGTGGGGATAAGGAAGGAAAGAGAAAGATGGGTCATCTAACGATGAAAAAAAAAGTTTATCTGCCTGGTTGAAATGGACATAGAAAACAGCAGATATTTTGGAGGAAATAGACAGAGCAGCCCTTTCTTGAGATGACTTAAGACAGACACGACTGAGTTGTTCCCTTTAAAACGTAAGGCAGTAAGAGATTTCACTCAGTGGGTGAGCAGGACGTGAACTGAATGCCTACGAAGAAGGGACACGCCACAAGATCATGGCTTTTCAGAGCCAGAGAGGGTGGGTGGCAGGGGGACGGCCTGACTGGCAGGCGACCTGCGACCTGAGGACCCGGCGGCAGGGCGAGCTCACCAGTGAACACGTTCTGGAAACCATCCGCAGCCGCCTGCGCCCCAGACGCCTTGGCTGCCAGCGCCGGGGGCGTCCCGCCGTCGGCGGCCGCCCCACCGTCGGCGGCCGCCCTGCGCTCCAGCAGGTGTGCGGAGCCTCCCGCCCGCGGCGCGCGGGCATCCAGCTCCTCCGTCCAGTCGGCAGAGCGGCTGAGGCCGCCCGCGAGGGCGCCGTCGGCTCGGTGCTTCTTGGCCGGGGCGGCCGCAGTGGCGAAGGCAGCTCTGGGTCCCCGGCTCAGGGAGGACTCCAGCCGCCTCTTGATCCTGGGGCTCTGGTCGGGGGACTGCGACGGGGAGTGATTGGGCGAGCTGAGCTGCCGGGTGGTGGTCTTGATGTAGCAAGGGGCGATGAGCGGGTAGGGCCTGAAGCAGCGCGGGCTGGGCGCCGGGCTGCCGGGCAGGGAGGCGGCCGCGGGAGCGCAGGGCCCCCGCGACCCCTCCTCCGACTCTCCCTCCAGCCCCTGCGGGGCCTCCCCGGCCGCCAGGCCCCATTCCTCCCCCGGAGAGCCTCGGGGCGCATCCTCAAAAGCATCCTCCTCGCCTTCCTCATCCGTGTCCCCAGCCCTCTGCACAGGGGCTCCGGCCGCACCCTCCCCAAGTCCGGCCTCGGGAAACTGGAAGGCGGTGGATGAGGGTGAGTCCGCGGCCGAGGGCTGAGCCACCAGCAGGACGCGCGCCTCGGAGGCTCGGCGGCCGCTGGGGGGCGGCGGTGCCTCGGGCACCGGGGGCTCGGCGACCAGGCTCTCGGGCAGGTCAGAGAGCGCAGACAGCGCCTGCTCTGTGTCGGGGCTGCCCGGGGCCTCCCCAGCCACGCCACTCGGCCCCAGCAGGAATCGGTCCAGGCCCAGGAAGGCCCCAGGCTGTGGGGAGGTGGCGATGGGGGGCACAGCGGACTCCTGGGCGCCCTGGAGG
Source organism: Mormoops blainvillei (assembly GCA_004026545.1). Taxonomy (NCBI): domain Eukaryota; kingdom Metazoa; phylum Chordata; class Mammalia; order Chiroptera; family Mormoopidae; genus Mormoops; species Mormoops blainvillei. Next base: position 23,585 of record PVJD01009008.1, read on the forward strand.
TGCTGCAGGCGTATCGCCTGCTGGATGTCTGAGAGCAAATCCTCCTGCTCCGTAGCCGAGTGGAAGCTATAGATGTCTGTGTCCGAGCCCGAGCTGGTCCTTTGTCCATCCTGCGCCCCTGCCACAGTTTCCAAATCCTCGGCGACAGCCTGGCCCCCGACCCCTGCCTCCACCTGCTTAGGGCCACCTGCACGGGTCACCTCAAAAGGGTCGGCACCCTCGGTATCCGACAGGCCCGTTTCGTCCGCGGACAGGCTGAGGTCCGGGGTCTTGGTGATCAGGGAGGGAGCGCTGTCCAGCTCCCCGGTCTGCAGGGCCTGGGAGTCCAGCACATTCTCGCGGGAGCCGCCAGCGCCTTTCCCCTTGGAGAGGTTCTTCCTGATCCTAAGGTTGGAAAACACCGAGGATCTGGAGTCCGACTTGCTCTTCTTCTTGCCGGGCTCCCCGCCGCCGCCGCCCCCCTTGCCGTGCTTGCCCTGAGCCTTCTTGCTCCCGCTCCCCTTCTTTGTGGCCTCCACATCTCTGGGCCCAACAGCATCCTCCGCGCCGCCGCCGCCTTCGTGGGAGGCATCACCTGCACTCCTCTTCAGCTTCCCATCCTGGTTCCCCATGTCGCACTCCGGCTGCTGTGCCGCTGCGCCTCGGGCACTCAGGCCATCCCGGCACTCCGGGGCCCCCGGCCCGGGCGCGGGGAGTCTCCCAGGCCAGTCAGGCTGCCGGGCAAGCCGCTGCGAGGAGAGGCCGACGCGAGCCCCACCGGCCCGGATCTCATCTGCAGCCGCGTTGCACAATGCGCGGTGGCTGCGTCGGCGACTGCAGCCCGGGACCCGCGAGGCGCGAACATGCTCAGTGCAGCGCGCGGAGCCAGCCAATGGCTGCGCGGGATGCAGCCGGGGCCTGGCTCCCCGCCCGCCGCCGCCGCCGCCCGCGGGGCCCACGCCGGGCTCGTCGCTCCGACCCCGCGCGGAAAACGTTTCCTCTGTCTCCGCGTCTGGAATCTCCGGGGCGGAATTGAATGCATTGCACCCCGCACCCCAAGAGCTCGTCAGCTGGAAGGTGCACACCGAACTTCCGAGCTCCCGGACAGGCCATGAGAAAAGTTAAACAAAAAAGGAAAGTTTAAACAGGGAAACGCTGAAGCCAGATTTCAATTTAGAGGTGCTAAGCCACATACACTTACACACTCCCACACACATGCCTTCGGAAGCATGGCTTTTCAATAAATATTTCTGGAATGAATGAACTCTTCTTTTCTTTAATAATTGACTTTCTTTAACACTGTTATGTACTTGAGCACATGATTTAGGAAGGGTTACTACACATAGTAATGCTTTCATATTCCATGTAGACCTTTCACTCCACGGGAGAACATTAGCCTTCAATTCATTTTAACTTCTTTTTTTAACATAATGGCGAGGTGGAGGGACCACAAAATACTGAGAGATTAGAGTTGATTAAAATGCTAAGCTCCAAAATTCTATGTGTTTACCATATAAATAAAACAGACTTCGTATTTTAAAAGGGTGCATATACTATAATTCCCAGGAGGTCAAACTCATCAATATTAAACATGTCCCTATTGTCACTGCCTATAAAAAGGAAAAAGAAAGGAGGTACCCTTGGCGCACACACACGAAATCAGATGTCATGCTATAAATCACCACTTTCCCAAGCAGACCCCTGAAGACAAACTGTCTTTGCTTCATTTTAGAAGTTAGCAATGGTTCGCTAAATGAAATTTATTAACATTTAGGCTTCAATAGTAATATTACATTTTCCCTCATTGCAAATCTTGTTGCTATTTTAGGAAATTTAGTTACCTATATTTAAAAGGCATTTTAAAATATCACTGGTGTTTTTAAAAGATCCAAGTAGTAAATTAAAAGAAGATTAAAGTCACATTATGCAGTAGCATTCCCAGTATTTAAGCTAGAATTTCATTGTTAACCACTTTGATATCATGGAATAACTATCCAACAGGTTAGTATTTTTAAAGCCCACAGGCGCAATTTAAATGCATCAAGCAAATGTTCCTTTGCATATTGTGAACCAACATTTTAAACCTTCCCCCTTAACTATTTTTATCAAAAAATTTTTAAATGGTCCTGTAAGTCTTTCATGTTAAAGCATATGTAACAATAATTAATTACTAGCCTTTGTCTAATTACTTTCTTTAAAACAGATAACATAAGGGCAGGTGGCCACTTGTCCTCAGGTGGCCCCTCTGGGTAAATAGTTTGGAGAAATCAAGTTTAATAACTTTGCCAGGGTGTATTCCAGTCTCTGGGCGATTCCGGAGTGCCTGAAAAGCCTTTGTTTCACGTCTTTCACAAGACTGCCCTCTTCTCAAATCCAGGCTCCTCGGAGAGCACAATCTGTCTGGGGCTATTAGAATTTTCTGCTGCTTTCTGTCCTGAGACAGCGCAGAGCGAATCTTGATTTTTGCTCTGCCTTTAACAGGGCATCTTTGATTCTGAACTATTTGTCTCCTTACTATTTTCTTCTGTGAAGTACTCTACAAGTTTCAGAGACAAAAGAAGAGAAGGAAAAAAGAAGGCAAGGAAGAAGGAAAGAAGAGAGGAATGGAGAGAGAGGCTGCTGAATTTTTTCACATCCTTTGAGTGTGAAACAATAGATGACATTTGTGTACCAGGTCGCAGTTGACAAAGCTCTATTCCATGCAAAGGCTTCTGGGAAACTCACAAGAGTCACATAACAGCAAAGGAGATACTTGAACCTACAAATTTAGATCCCAAATTCTTTATAACAACCACTACATGGTTTACTCTTTCAGGGACTGGTAAGGGCATCATGAAACCAAAATACAAAAGTTTGCAAAGCATTCCTTGGCAGTTAGTCATCCCAGAATGCCTGGGATGCGGCTTAAGCTGAACTCCATTCAAACAAGAAAGAACATCATACTGCAAAAAACATGTTTAACAAATAATTAGAGATCCGAATTTGTAGTCAGCCACTCACTAGGACTCACTAGGTCCCAGGATACAGAAGACACAAATGCAAATGTGGTCGGATGGCCTCTACACTCCAGGATCTAACCTAGCAATACTGTCGGTAAAAGTCTTCAGTACTGGCATCCCCAAAAGGCCACAAAAACGGTATATAAAATAAAATGTGAGGTTACCCATTTTCCAACAGAGAGAATTGGATGTAGACTTTGAATATAATATTTTAAAAACTGGATTGGCAAACTTTAAACAAATGTTGAAGTCCAGTTCTTAACATGGGTATGTGGACATAGTTCAAGTAAATGTGCTGATTTCTAATCCTAAAATGCATCAAATAAATGAGATGCTGTAGTGGGTGGATGACACTATGGACAGATTTTCAATCAAGCAATTATAGTAAATTTTTCATTATATAGTTTAGGTGATGGATATATGGGTGTCACTGTAAAAGTCTTTGAATTTTCTGTATGTTTCAAATTTTTTTATGCTAAAATGTTGAGTAAGAAAGTGGGCTGCAAAAAATGTGTGAATTTTCCAGGTTCTTTGAAATTAAAGTCACGTCATGGTTATTGGCCCTCAAGAAACACTAAATGAACATGCAGTTTCCTCCCTGCACTCTTACCTGTTTCTCTGAATTATGCATCTTTTTTTCTCTTCTCTCAGCTCAACTCCTCCTCCCTCGCTTCCTCAGTTCAGTATCTCTCAATACTGAAATGTTTTTGAATCTTTAGTTTTCTCTCTGCTTAACCTTGGTGGACTGAGACCCTCCAACAAAACAGTCAGATTGCATTTTAATTATCCAGTTCATCCTACCCCCCTACTCAAACCCCACGTGTCTGAAACGGAACTCACCTTTTCTCAGATACCTCATCCTCCTTCATTCTTTCATTCGGCAAAAGCACTACAATGTCTCCAGTTGCCCAAATCAGGCTTGTTGGTGCCGCCTCCCTCTCCCCCAGTCCCCACGTTTTACCATAGACTCTTCTCAATGCTTCCCTCTTAACATCTCTCAAATCCATTCATGTTTTGCACCCCAACTGCCCTTCTCATGCTTCCCCCCATCCCAGCCTCCAACTCCCATGGTTCTTTGTCCCTCACTGTCATCAATGCCTCTCATGGAGGTGATGATTTTGCTCTCCTGGGGATATATGTCACTCTCTGGCGACATTTTTGGTTGTGACAAAGAGAGGAGGGAAGCTAATGGCACCAGGGATGCCGTTGAACATAATGCATAAGAAAGCCCGCCCATCCCCTGCCAAGAAGGACCCAGCCCCGAATGTCAGCAATGGCGTGGTTGAGGCAGCAGCTTTCTCTCACCAGAGCAGTCAGTAAAGGTCCACTGAATGAGGGAAAGGCAAAGGTTCTTTCAAGATTATATTTCTCACTTAATCAAGCTCCACCCAAAACTTGAAAGCGGAACCCGGCAGGACACATAAGATTGAAAACACTTTATCTATAGTACCAAATACCTTAAAGGAGGAGTTACAGTCTCCCCGAGGGACTCACCATGCGTAAACTATGCATCTGTGTAAATATCACAATCCTCCCTGCACGTGATGCCATTATAAAAAGCCCCTGCTCTGACCCGAAATTTTATGATAACCAGGAGGGAATTGCTAGAGCTCTGTTTACACACGTAACTATGAACAAACTCCATTTTTAACTCCTCGTACATTCTATCACCCGTGCAACGCTCAGCAATAAAATGTTTGCAAAATAGAAAACACGTCAAATACTACTTCCCCAAGCGATATAGAATGCATTATAGACTTGTTTCTGTATTAGAAAAGAGTGAAAGGTAAAGAGTTCTCGGTGGCATGTATTCCTCCCTGCCACAAATGGACTGTAACCTTCCCTCTTAGACATGCGGGCACACCTTAGATTTCATCACATACTAGCCCAAAGGTTTGCAGGTTATTTGCAACTGAGAAACAAACGGAGACAAAAGCACTTAATTGGTTCTTATGTCACCAAGAGTCTCTTGCAAAGCGAAAGGGTTCTGGTGTTGAGCCTCAGACATACGTTTCTTTTTTAAGTGAAGTTGGCCTTTCTATCTGAGGAAGGGGTGAGGACAGAGATATATAAAATGGAGTCACTTTAACTAAGCGGCAAAAATTATTAACATTATGAAAGTTGAGACATGAGGAAACAATCTATTCTTGTCATTCTCGTCCTAACTAACCTGAAAACTTAAACTTTTGAAATTCCCAGTCCTGAGTCAATACTTGGACATACCCTAAGCCTACAGATAACCCTCTGACTACCCCCTGAAGGACTCACATATCCAGACCACCTGACACCCATTACCCAGCCTACCTTGCTTCCATCATCCTGGCCACCCGACATCTGATGAATAAACATCCTGGACCCTGCCTAGAGTAAAGGAGGCAAGGCTGAGTATTCGTAAGAATGCACTTTTTTTTTTTTTTTTTACTATAAGAGCTCTTAACTTTGCTTTCCTTTTCAGAACACCCTGGGTTGGTTTGTTTTTCGTTTTTTTGTTTTGTTTTGTTTTTTGTTTTTTGTTTTTTTCACGTAGCTGGGTTTCCAGTTTGCAAACTCTAAGACCCTCGAATAAATCTTTACCATTTATTTCTAGCCAAAGCTCAGATTCTTTTTGAGTTTGTTTGACATACCCTAAAAGGAACGATTCAGGGACTCTTAAGTGAGTTGTCAACCATTCAGAATTGTCTAAAATAGCCCACTGTGTGTCAGCCCATAACGTACCTTGGTATGATCCTTTTTAAACCATTTAGTATCTTGGTACGTTATGGTAAGAAGAGACAAAAAGCATTCTAAAGACAGAGTCAGTAAGAAGTCAGCTTGGAGGAAGCCAGTTTTAGCCTTAGATTGGCACCCCTAAGCAGGAATGCAATATGAGCCTCATCAGTAACTTCAAATTTTCTAGGAGATACATTAAAAAAGTAAAAAGAAACAGATGGAATCAAAATGTCTCAAATATTTCAACAACCAATCAGTAAAAATTAAGGAGATAGCTTGCATTTTTTTTTAACATTCTGATTGTCTGAGATACAGTGTGAATGTTATGATAGCAGCAACACCTCCGTTGATTCAGACTCGTCACATTTCGATTGTCCAGTAGCCATACATGGTAAATGGTTCCTCCTTTTGAACAAAGCAGCCTTAGCCTCAGATTCTTCAGAGCCTCTGGGCCAACTTACAGAATCTTCAAAGGCTAATCCAAACTGTTACTTTTAAAAACAGTATTCTGTATTTTGATGGACTTGCACACTATACGTTTTGACAGGTAAGCATAACATTTTCTATGGAACTCATTGTGGGAAAAATTTACAAGGCGTTTTAAACCATGTGCTTCAACAGTGACCCAAGGCAGGAGGTCCTGACTCTCGACAGCGCTTGCTGCTGTTGCAATAAAGAGCTTACAGAACAGGAAAGGCCACGAGAAGGGGTTCTAGCACAAACCTGAACGCAGGAAAGAAAACCATGTTCCACGGAGCGCTCAGTTGTAGCAATCTTTTCGCTGCTTTAACTCACTAAAATAGGGGCTGCTCACAAAAATTAGGCCAAACACATGGATTTTCATCAAGCCAAGATACCGCCAGTAGCATGCATACGCATGCTTTTCCTAACAGACATTCGTTTGTCCATGTATATTACAGAAGATGATCTTAATTTTGATCTAAATCATACAGCTCCCCAAAATCCTATTTATATATTTTAAAAGATGCTATTACGTTGAATTCTAAGTGGCAGCATTTTCTCTTAGAATTATGAAGCAGTTTGGCTAATTATCACAATATGGAGAAAAGGCCAAAAAAGCTGAAGAAAATAAATATTTCATTTTAGGAGCAGTGGTTTGCCTGCTCATTATGAAACAAATGCTTTAAACCTTTGCACTTCCACTGAGAAATTAAGGAGCATTTGTTTTGATCAGAAATGAATCCAGCCGGGGCTGGTATAGCTCAGTGGATTGAGCATCGGCCTGTGAACCAAAGGGTCACTGGTTTGATACCCCAGTCAGGGCACATGCCTGGGTTGCTGGCCAGATACCCAGTAAGGGGGTGTGTGAGGGGCAACCACACACTCATGTTCTCTCCCTCTCTTTCTCCCTCCCTTCCCCTCTGTCTAAAAATAAAATAAATAAAATCTTTAAAAATAAAAAAGAAAGAAATGAATCCAAAGGAAGTTTGAAACTCATGTGTTCACTGCACATCTTTTGAGAGAATTGCCCTCAGATAATTTACACTTCATTACGTAATGGTTACATCATTGGTTTGTGGGGAGTGGGGGGGGAGGGGGCATTGTTGTTGTTTTCCAACACAAAGCAACGGTTTCTGGGAGGAGTTGGTCTCATTTTTCCCAAAAGGGTAGGAAGTCGGGAGATTTGATTCCACTCACCTGTGGTACAGCTTCAGCTCTAGATACCTGATCTCAGGATGCTCGCTGGGGCAGAGGATGATTTTACCTTTGAAACATAGCTAGTTTTTATTATAATAGTACAGAAATGGCTGTCACCAGAGTTTCAGGGCCAAGTGATTGCATTATTTGCTTGCTAGGAATTAATTTTATGAGTATCTACCACAACACTTTAAATCTTTCCTCCTACAGAGATTGGGGAGGCAGACAAGGAAAACTAATTTGAAAGCTTGCCTTTCCTTGTCTGCGAAACAGCATTAAAGTCTGGTCGAGCCCTTTAGTGCTAAGTGCTCATCTCATCTTCTAGGTGCTTCCTAGGCAAGGAAACATTTTCTAGACATTTCTTTCTCTGCCCCACTAAAGGTCTAGGACTTCATTTAAGGCAGGCACATAGACGTATACCGCCCTCCCCCCCCCCAAAAAAAACAATGAGCGGTTGAATGTTCCTTCTTTACATTTTCTGAAGTTATTTAATTAGAGGTGCCTGGAGGGAAAGGCCCGGGCTGCACTGACCTGTCTCCAAAGAGACAAGAGCCCTGTGGTCTTCAGGAAACAATGGGTTGGAGAGTTTCCAACTGGCTCAGTCTCCGCTGCACGATTAAGTAGGCGGATCAGGGCTTGACCTATGTGCCCAGCAACGTGCTGGTCTACAACATGTGTAACCTCCCAAAAAGAGACAGCTCTCTTCAACAGAGGATCAGGCAAAAGTAGGTTTACAGTTGTTTGTATGGCAAATACGATAATTAATAAACAAAATACAAGAATACACTCTGGGCTTCATGCGCTCACAACTGTAAACCTACTTTTGCCCCACAATTATTTAAGAAACACAAAGTGGGCTTGAAAGGCATGGCTTGAATCCTTATGTTTTTCTTTTTGTTTTGTTTTTCTTTTAATTTATTTCCATTTATCTTTCCCAGTTTTACTGAGATATACTTGACACAAAACACTATATTTTAAGGTATACAGCATAACGATTTGGTATATGTGTATGTTGTGAGATGATTACCATAATAAGTTTAGTTAACATTCATCACATCATATAGTTACAAAAAAATTTTTCCCTCGTAATGTACTGCAGATATGATTAATGATGCGTTGAGATTCTCTAAGTGTTAAGCAGTACACTAGCAGGTAGGTGTATGGTGATGACTAAAACAGACTTATTCCCTTCCTCCAAACAATGAACAAGTCGATAAACTACGTAGTTAAAAATTGTAATCAGGAGAACTTGGAGGTTATGAAGAAGTGGTTTGTCTAAGAATGGGAGCAACCTATTTTCAAGTGATGGTCTGGGAAAGTCTCTCCAAGAAGCAACTCTTAGAATCTGAAAAGACTGAAATGAGAAGGATTCGAGCAAGCAAAATGTGTGAGAAAACTACCTGGATGGAGGAAAATGTGGGAATCAAGATTAGAAAGCCAGGTAGCTTATTGGTGAAAGCAACTGGAAAGGTAGTTCCATGCCTCAGAATCTATGACCTTACTTTCACAGCACCTAAGTTCCTGGGAAGTCTCTTAATATTTCGTATTTCCATTTATTACTTCTTTCAGTATAACAGAATGGAATATTAATGACTTACTATCTTTCAAGAACTATCTGGTCCTTGTAATTATTTATGTAGCGAGCAAGAAATGGCATGCCCCCCTTAAATAAGTGCCAGGGAGTGAGTGCTTTTCTGATTGGTCCAGGGCTTTACAGCTCCTAAATGCTGGACTTCATCTACCGCAGCCCCAGAGTGTGAGGTAGAAGAGACTGAGCCCTGAGTTAGCACACCCAGGACGCCACACCTGAAGATTCAGGCTGACTGAACTTTGGGTCCACTTTAAGGACAGAACGCTTATCCAAGAATGACCCAAAGGGACAAAGGGAAGACATGAACCCACCCTAGCACACCAGATCTTTCTGTGGCTGGGAGGCTCCACAGAATACGTTTTCTGAGCCAGCACACATTTTAACTGTCTATAGAAAAATTTAATAATTTTAGAGGCGGCATCAGCAGCACGGTGGCATGAGGGGACCCCCAGGTCCCTCCTCTTAAAGTTACCACAAGTTAGACAGCTATAATTCAATGAAGGTTCCCTGCTCATTGCACAAACACAAGTGATCCATGCATTGCGACCTCTGAAGGTGAGCGTATCAAAGTGAACGGCAGAGACAGGAAGCGCGGTGGCAGTGGGGAGACCAGAGACAGAGGCTGCGGGTGCAGCCTGGGGCTCGCAGCAGTGACAGCAGTGCAGGGTCCGGGTGCAGCCCTCTCTGGGCAAACCAGAGGGGCGGAGGCAGCAAGCACACCTGGGTGGCTGGCACACACTGAGGCTGAGCCCAGGGGCAAGGGCAGAGATGTAGGGCAAAGGGTGGCAGCATTCCACAACTCACCATCGGTGGACAAAGGACCCCACAGAGGCAGGATTCTGTCCACCCCATCCTCCTGTGGCCCAACCAGCAGACAAGTCCTCACTCGGCTGATGGAGAAAGGGTTGGAAAAAAGCTTTCAAGCCTAAGTGGTCTGTACTCATTGTGACTAAAGCCACTAAAAAGGACAGCGCCATGGATGCATGAACCCACTTACCTCATCCATCACAGTACAACCTGGTAGAAGCAGCTGGGAACTCAGACACTGTGGCTCTGCTGGGAGTTTCTGGTTGCGGGGAGTGTCGTGGGGAACACAGAGGCCACGAGATCACGGCCAGCCTCATCCAAGCACAGGGGTGGTGGCGTGAGACCAAGTCAACAGGGTCATAAAGGGTATGCCTATCTGTTCAGGGAACAGGGATATGTTCTACAGCCAAGGCAAAACCACCCTACAGAGATCCTGGGAGCCCCAGTGGTGCAGGTGAGAGAAACTGAAGCTTGTGCTTCAGCACCACCTACTGGAATAAGAAAGGCTTCTACCTATCAACCTGCTAAACAGTGAACAGTCAACTATTTAAAAACGTGGTTTTTTTTTCATTCACACAAACGCCCAGGCAGAGAAATAATCCATCAGGTGCAATCAAGAGCCACAGTAACAATGAAGTTCAGAAAGAAAATCTCCAGAAAAATAAACTTGAAGACATGGAAGACTGTGAGTTAAATGACGGAGTATTCAAGATTGCAGTTCTAAAAAATCTCAGCGAGGTACAAGAAAACTCAGAGGAGAATTCAGTGAGCTCAGAAAGAAAATCAACAAACAAAAGGAGTACCTTACCAAACTAATTAAACTATAAAAAGAAACAAACAATGCATGAGGTCCTGGGTTCGATCTCCAGCATCGCCACCAAAAACAAAAAACAACAACAAAGGAACAAACAGAAATCCTGGAGCTGAAGAACTCAATAAATGAGATAAAGAATGAACTGTGAAACTTAGGATATAGAACAGACCAGATGGAGGAAAGAATTAGTGATATTGAGCATATAAATCCAGAAATAATTGCATAAAGGAAAAAAAACTCATGGATGTAGACAACAGTGTGAGGGTTGCGGAGGGGGGAAGGAGTATGAGGGGACTAACTGGTAATGGAAAAAGATACAATAAAAAATAACAAAGAAAAAAGAAATAATTCAGGTGGAAGAAGAGAGAGAATCAAGAGTAAAAAGAAAAAAAGGAAAAACTCTATGAGAACTATTTGACACCATTAGAAAATGCAACATAAGAGCAAGGGGCGAGAGGATTAAATACAAATAGGTAGTTACAGGATAGCCATGGGGATGTAAAGTACAGTACAGGAAAGGGAGTAGCCAAAGAATTTATACACATGACCCATGGGCATGAACGAAGGTGTGGGGATTGCCTGAGGGAGTGGGGGGTGCTGGATGAAGGGGGTAAAAGGGGTAAAATTGGGACAACTGTAATAGCTTAATCAATAAAATATAACCTTAAAGAATATCAGGTAAGGAGTTATTTTGAAAAAGCAAGAATAATGGATATATCAGAAAAAGAAGAGAGGGAGAAGGGAAAAGAGAGATTATTCAAACAAATAATCAATGAGAACTTCCCAACCCTATGGAAAGAACTGAATCCTTGAATACAAGAAGCTAGCAGAACACCTAATAATCTCATACAAAAAGGCCTTCTCTAAAGGACATTATATTAAAGTTGTCAAAAATTAATGACAGAGAAAGAACTCTCCACGCAACCTGGGAAGCTGTTAACCTAGAAAGCAAACTCCATTAGATTAGCATTGGATTATTCCGCAGAAACTTTATGAGCTAGGAGAGAGTAGAATCAAATACTCAAAGTGATGAAAGAGAAAAATCACCAGCCAAGAATAATCCAGAAAAGTTATTCATTAGATACGAAAGAGAAATAAAGTTTTTTCCAGACATACAGAAGCTGAGGGAATTTACCACCACAAGACCTGCATTATAATAAAGGCTGAAAGGTGCTCTTCTACCTGAAGCAAAGAGACAAAAAGATACAAGACTGAGAATAAGATGACTAACAGACAGACAGAAGCAAGAAATCACAACTCTTGTTAAGAATAGGATATTAAACACTTAAATAAACCATAAAGGTTAAAGGAGGTAAAAGCGATTAAAAAAGAAGACAACAGCTGCTGCAATTTGGAAATGAATGTGCAGCATATAAAGGGATACATTTTTTAAAAGGTTTTATTTATTTATTTTTAGACAGAGAGGAAAGGAGGGAAAAAGAGGGAGAGAAACACCGGTGTGTGGTTGTCTCTCACAAGCCTCTTCCTGGGGACCTGGACCGCAACCCAGGCATGTGCTCTGACTGGGAATCGAACCGGCGACCCTTTGGTTTGCAGGCTGGTGCAAACCAAAAGGGTCCACTGAGCCACACCAGCCAGGGCTGAAGAGCTAATTTTTGACAACAAAAGCATTAAAAGGAGAGGAGAGAAAGGACTGAATTTGCACAGATGCAATCAGAAGATTGAAAACATATGAAAAAGTTACATATGAAACTTTTTTTTGCATATACCAAATGGTTAACCAAAGAGAAAATCTAGAATGGAGATACATAACATAAAAAAAAGGAAATGGAGAGGAAAAAATCATGGACTACCACCACACTAAAATAACAGACAGAAACACGGGAGAAAAGAAACAATGGAGACACAGAGCTACCGGAAAACAAAAGGTAAAATGCCTATAGGAAATCCTCATATGTCAATAATCACCCTATGAGTGGGTGGACTGAACTCACCAATTAAAAGGCACAGACTAGCAGATGAATTAAAAACAAAACCCACCTGTGTGCCGCCTTCAGGAGACACAAATTAGCTGCAAAGACAAACATAGACTCAAAGTGAAAAGGAGGAAAATTCTCTAAGCAAATGGCATCCAGAGAAAAGCGGGTATTGCTGAAAAAGGCAACAATAAACAAAGACAGACATTTTATACTGATAAAGTGTGCAATACATCAAGAAGACATAACACATTAACATGTATGCACCCACCTTGGAAACACTAAAACTCCTAAAACAACTACTACCAGAGGGAAACTGACAAAAATGCAATGATAGTAGGTGGCCTACACACTTACTGTAGGTGACAGCAGTAGGTGGATCATCCAAACAGAAAATTAATAAGGAAATATTGACCTTAAATGGCACTTTAGATCCAAGGGACATAATATTTATGAGCTTTTCATTCCAGAACAGAGAACGCCTGCACTGATTAATTTTACATGTCAACTTGACTGGGCTAGCGGATGCCCGGATAACTGGTAAAATATTGTATCTGGGTGTCTGTAACGGTATTTCAGGAACACATTCTATTTGAATTGGTAGATGGAGTAAAAATGGTCAGCCCTGCCAATGTGGGGGGCGGAGGGCATCACCTAAAACTCTGACGGTGAGACTAGAACGAGAAGGCAGAGGAGGGTGAATTCCCTCTCTCTGTTTGAACTGGAACATCCACTGTGCCCTGCCCTCAGGCCTCTGTGCTCCTGGTTGTCAGCCTTCAGGTGTGGGCTGGACCTTATACGATTGGACCCCGTGGTTCTCGGGCCTTTGGACTTGGACTGAAACTACATCACCAGCCTTTTCAGGTCTCCAGCTTGCAGATGGCAGGTGGTGGGACTTAGCTGCTAGAACTGCATGAGCCAATCCCTCCCAATAAATCCCTTTCTATACATCTATCCATATCCCATTGGTTCTGCTTCTCCTGGAGATCCCTGACCAACGCAACATCCAAGTGAGAACAAAGAAGCTCTTTATTCAGGTCTTGCTACAGCAGGGGACTCAGCCACCGTCACTGGCGTTTGGTGACTCACAGGCAGAGGAGCAGGAGAACTTAACAGTGAAAAAAAGAAAGAATTAAAAGGAAGGCTTTAGCTGCGCCCTGACTGAAGGTCACTGACATGGGGAAGCCGAAGGGGAGCATCGTACGTGACTGGGCTCAGGAGCTCACTTGCCTTCCTCTGGTTGGTCCTGAGTGGAAACACAATGGCGGCTCGAGTACAGAGAAGCCGGAGCCTCTCTTACCACTGACTGCTCTGGGCCAATTGCTGCAGAGACTGTGGTTTGGATCCCTGGGCTGGTGGTGGGCCAGATTTCTGTTGTCATATACAGTTTGGTCATTGCCATTTGTATATTCGGTCTCTCATGAAAAACTGACAATTCCAAAGACCGAGAAACTTGTCTCATTGCAAGCCGGTTTATTTCTACTTCTTTGCTTTCAACAAAATTGCAGGGGAGGGAGGTTGTCAAGATCACTGAATATTCTGATGATGAGTGATTCTAGGATATTTTGGCATGTATCCTGGAAGGTGTAAAGAGAATTAAGTAGCACTGCTATGATAAAAGTACTTTCATTTCCTCTACTTATAATATAAACGGTGTTCAGTTTTTTAAAAAGTATTTACATTAATAAAAAGAAAGTATGAATCTAATTCATGCTGAAGTTGTGAAACTTTATTAACATGTAATATTCATCCACAGATACATGAACTAAATTGAAAAAGCCCTATTCGTCTCATTAGGAAATGTATTCCAAAAATATTTTAGTTTGTGCTTAACAGTTATTATCGAAATTATAAAAACAGTTCAGTTGTTTTCAGAAATTATGTACTAAAACAAATATAACTAAGTATCTTATTACATTCATATTTTTTGCAGATAAATATGGCAAGTTGACTCATAGAATATAGCATAAAATTCAGTTAGGGAAATTAAAAGGATCTAAATATCCAAGATATAAAAGCAAATTATAAAACTTCCCGCTGTTAAACAAAAAAGAGCTTGTTCATTTTTTCAATGTTTGATACTGGGTACCAAATGCTAGAGTATTTTTGTCCCATTGCATGCACTGAAAAGACACAGTATTTTTAATATGTTGGAAATTAAACTTTAGCAACTATTTATACTTATAAAGAAAGCTTTTAGATGTAAAATTAAAAATGTGTGGCTGGTGCATACTCTTAGGGTAGTAGGCAAAGTAGTTTGAAGACCTATTATTGAAAACATCGGTTTTCAAACTTGAGTGTGCTTTGGAATCACCAGGAAGTCTTATTAAAACACAGATCACTGGTCTCCATCCCCCAAAATGTCTCATTCACTCGGTCTAGGGTGGGGCTGGAGAACTTGCATTTTTAATCAGGTCCCAGTCAGCCGCATTTGCGGCTAGTCTATACCTTGAGAGCTCTTCTAGAATCATTCACCTACATTCAGTTGGCTATACTGGAAACATGGGTGCCCTCTTAATCCTTCCCCCACATCCTTCACACATACTCATCCACCAAGTCCTTTCCGTTTAGTCCACATACCACATAAGAACAAATGTGACCCCTTGTCTCTGTCCCCCACCACTACCCAGTGAGGCCCCCCTGCTCTCCCTCTGAGCAATGCCGTGGCCCTGAACCTTCCTCCATCCGTCTCTCCACCGTGTGGTCAGAAAGGCCTTTCCAAATCCCAGCTGTGATCGTGCCACACACCTGCTCAGAGCCTGTCACTACCCCTTGTTATCCTGAGATGCAAGACCAAACATCGTCTTGTATCTCCTAGGCTTTGCTCATCTCCAGACCTTCGTTCTGGGTCTCCGATCCCCACCGCCACCAGAAACTCCGAGTATACGGAAGATGTTACTGTTCCTTTAACGCGCTCTGCTGTTTCACCGCTGGAGATCCCGCCGAAACTGTCGCTAAAACTTCTCTGCTTCCTCCAACCCTTGAGTATTGTGCTAAGTCCCATCACCTCAGATTGCCGGTTAGAAGTCACTGGATCCGAGAGCTCATCCCGGATGCTTTACAACCAGCTCAGGTGCCTCCAGATGTGCTCTCCGGACCTCCGATCCCAGCTTCGATGATTGCACTCACCACATTTGTTTGGTACTTGCTTCTCTCTGAGTAGGTTGCGGTTCTCTTGGGGGCGGGGGCAGGGACGGGGCAAGACCTTGTTTCGTTTACCATCGTACCTCTATGTGCTCAGAACGTAATAGATACACAGCAAACATTTGTTGAGTAAATTCATGTATGTCCCATTTACACTGCACTAATACTGAAGTGACACAAAGATGATACATTCTATGGTCCCTGCCTCTAGCAAGTTCACGTATGAATGTGATGGGAAGACAAACATGCAGATAAAGGAAAGACTGTAGGGATAACCATGAGAATAAATGACACAGTGTGAGTGCAACGGGAAATTAGAGAGAGGGGAGATGGTGCTTGATGGTT
This sequence comes from Mormoops blainvillei, assembly GCA_004026545.1. Classification (NCBI taxonomy): domain Eukaryota; kingdom Metazoa; phylum Chordata; class Mammalia; order Chiroptera; family Mormoopidae; genus Mormoops; species Mormoops blainvillei. The sequence goes on from PVJD01009008.1 coordinate 39,569, forward strand.
TGTTTGGAGAACGCCAAATGAAGACCTTGAACCTCCACATTTTCTTTTCATTCCTTTTTCCCCTTTGGGACAAAGGACACTATTTGAGCCTTTGGAGGAGACAGTGAGCTATTCATTTAGCGTTAATCTACTCCCAGACTGCGAGCTATCATTCTGAAGACAGATGGGGCAGCCTTCCCTATGACCTTTGTTTGCAGTGAGACCAAAGCTTGTCACTGCTATTGATTAGTAGTAATAGTTCTGTATTAGTTCCTATCTAATCACAGGGAATTCTGACATACAGAATTTCAGCTTGGGGGAATTGCATGAAGTTTTACTGCAGCAAGTAAGTGACAAACGTTTCCTCCAAAAGCTAGTTTGGTAACTGCTGTAGTTGAAAAAGATACAGTAACAATGTTTGCTCTCAGAGCTTTAAAGGTATATACCATCTCATTCCATTCAAGTCTTATGTGCTGCACAGAACAAAATACTCAAGGAGACGAAGAACAAGGTGTTCTTATGTCTATAATAAAGGTAATTTTTAAAACGTCAATCTGGCTGCCTTATTAAAAAGTTCAAAATTCCTGGGAGCAGTGGTTATTATAATGCAATGGCAAAGATGTAAGTTGCCCACACGTGTGAGAAACAAGTTTGGTTCTGCCATCATGGTACCACGTGGTCATCAGGCAATAGTATTACTTCTGCTCATGCGTTTGCAGAATTTACTTAAAAATAAATGTTATGCATGTTTATGCAATATGTAATTAATATGTAATATGCTGCAGTTTCTCTGATTTTTTTATAATTTATTGATTTTAGACAGAGAGAGGAAGAAAGGACTAGAGAGAGAGAGATTTGTTGTTCCACCTATTTTTGCATTCACTGGTTGATTCTTGTTTGTGCCCTGACCTGGGATTGAACCCAGAACTTTGGTGTATCGGGATGACGCTCTAACCCACTGACCTAACCAGCCAGGGCCTCTCATTATTTTCTTAAAGTATCTGAAAATATTAAGGTTCCAAATAAAATCTTTCATGGAAGAAAACTGAATTGCTACAAATGGGACAGGAACGACTGAATGTGACATGAAGACCTAAAGGCAGGGTCGCTCGCAGACCAGAAAGCCCTGCTGGGGAAATGATCTCAGCGATCATAGCAAGGAGGTTTATGAATGTTAGTGGGAGGCAGTACTGAGCGTGAAAGTCAGTAAGAAACAAGGGATGGAGTTTGGGAGTGGGCGAGGGAAACAAAGCCTGCAGTCAGAAGATGGGCTTGGGCAGAATGGAGCTGGAGCCGGGCGTAGGAGGCTCGAGGGTCAGAGATGCACACTGATGCCAAGTGAGTCAGGTCTACAGGAAGCAGGGGATGCCGAGAAAAGGGCACAGATAGGAATGCAGCAACGAAGGGGGCGGTGGGAATTATTGCAGCAGGTGATCTGCGGCTGAAGAGGAAGGGGCGGAGATGAGTGGTGAACGTGTCGTGTCACTAAGATACACAGAAATGAAGTGTGCACGTTGGCTTTGTAAGGCTGGTGCTGTACATCCTTTCAAGAAAGTAGCTATGGTTCCAGAAGTGCAATAAACTAATTCGTAATACTGAGGGAAAAACGAAGTTCACAGAGAAACATAAGAAGTCACAGTTTTGGTGGCTATGGGTTAAAAGTCAATTCCTTTACCACATTTCCTTTATCTGAGGAAATCATTTCCTAATTTTTTAGGTAGATTTTTGTTTGTCTGTTTACTAGTGAGGTAACATTGGTTAATAACATTCCATAAATTTCAGGCATACAACATCATGATTCGAAATCCGTATGCCCTGTTCTGCACTCACCACCAAGAGTCTAGTTTCCTTCCGTTCTCACATATTTGACCCCTTTTACCCATTTCACCCTCCCTCCCAACCTCCTTCCCCATTGGTAACCACCATTACGTTGCCTCCATGAGTTCGTTTTTGTTTTGTTTTGTTAGTTTGTTACTTTTTTCTTTTATATGCCTCCGATGAGTTAAATTATGTGGCTTTTGTTCTTTTCCCTCTGACTTATTTCACTTAGAATAACACACTCAAGATCCATTTATTGTTGAAAATGGCAATTTTTATTTGTTGTAACGGAACACTATTCCATTGTAAATATGGTCCACACCTTCTTCATCCATTCACCTGTCAGTAGACACTTACTTTGTTTATATATCTTGGCTTTTGTAAATAATGCTTCAATGAACACAGGGTGTACATATCTTTTTAGAGTTAGTGTTTTTACATTCTTCAGATAGATACCCAGAAGAGGAATTTTTGGACTGTATGGTAGTTCTATTCTAAACTTTTTGAGAACTTCCGTGCTGTTTTCCATAGGAGCTACGCCAATTTACAGTTATAGCAGCAGGGTGTGAAGCTTCTCTTTTTTCCACATCCTCGCTAACACCTGTTATCTCTAGTCTTCTTGATAATACCCATCTGAACAGGTGTGGGCTGCGGGTACCTCATTGTGGTTTTGATTTGCATCTCCTTGATAATTAGTGATGTTGAACATATAATACTTGTTAACCATCTGTATGTCTTCCTTGGGGGGGGAAATGACTATTTAGATCCTCTGCCCATGTTTTAAAAATCAAGTAGTTTGGGATTGTTGCTGTTGTATGAGTTTTTTATATATTTTGGATATATCCACTTAATGAAAGTGTCATTTGCAAATATCTTCCCCCATTCAGTTGGTTGCCTTTTTGTTTCATAGATGGTTTCTTTGCTGTGTAGGAGGTTTTCCATTTGATGTGGTCCTATTTGTTTATTTTTGCTTTTGTTTCCCTTGCATTTAGAGTCAAATTCACAAAAAACACCACTAAGACCAAAATCCAGAAGCTTAGTGCCAATGTTTTCTTCTATGAATTTATTGTTTCGGATCTTACCTTTTGAGTTACTTTTTGTATATGGTGTAAGATTGTGGTCTAGTTTCACCCTTTCTCATATAGGTATCCAGGTTTCCCCAACACCATTTATTAAAGGGAGTTTTCCTTCACCATTGTATATTCTTGGCTCCTTTTGCATAAATTGGCTTCCCATATACATATGAGTTGATTTCTGGGCTTTCAATACTGTTCAATTGATATGTATGTTTGGGTTTTTTGCCAATAACATACTGTGTTGATTACTGTAGCTTTGCAGTATAGTTTGAAATTAGAATGTATAATACCTCTGGCTTTGTTTTGTTGTGGTGGTGGTTGTTTTGTTTTTTCTTTCTTTCAGGATTGCTTTGGCTATATGGAGTCTTTGTGGTCCCATACATATTTGTGGGGGGTTTTTTCTATTTCTGTGAAAAAATACTATTTGGATTTTGATAGGTATTGCACTGCATCTATATATCGCTTTAGGTAATAGAAACAATTTAATAATATTAAATCTTCAAATCAACAAACACATATCTTTCTATTATTTTGTGTCTTTAGTTTCTTTCAATAATGTCTTATTGTTTTCAATGTACAGGTCTTTCACTTTCTTAAGTATTTCTATTTTATTCTTTTGTTGAGATTGTGAATGGAATTGTTTTCTTCATTTGTCTTTCTCATAGTTTGTTGGTAGTGTATAGAAATGCAACAAATTTTGTATATTGATTTTGCAACATTTGTTTATTATTTCTAGTAGTTTTTGTGGAGTCATGGTTTTCCATATATAAAATCATATCATCTGCAAATAATTAATGGCATATTCCATCTCTTTTGACTATTTGGTAGGAATCAGCAGTGAAGTCATCCAGTCCTGGGCTTTTGCATTTTAGGGGATTTTGATTACTCTTTTAATTTCCTTACTAGTAATGGGTCTACTCAGATTTTCTCATTCTCCATGATTCAGTCTAGAAAAGCTGTATAAATTTCACCTTTTCCAGGCTGTCCAATTTGGCATCGTATAACCTTTTAGAGTATTCTTATATAATCCTTTGAATTTCTATGGTATCTTGTATAAGCTCTCCTCTTTCATTTCTGATTTTATTTATTTGAATCTTCTCTCTTTTCTCCTTGGTGAGCCTTGCTAAAGGTTTGTCACTTTTGCTTATCTTTTCAAAGAGCCAGCCCTTCATTTCATTAATCCTTTCTATTGTCTTTTTATTCTCCATTTTATGCATTTCTGCTTTGACTTTTCTCTCGGGAAGCAATCTGGAGGAGAATACGGAAACGATGAATTTTACAACAATAGCGCAAAGCAGAAGCAGACACTGACGTGTTAGAGAGCGCGTCTCTGTACTTTTTCTCACAACTCCTGTGTCATGGAAGTTTGTGATGTAATCAAACAACACTACATAGCTTTTTGATATAACCCTGGAGTTGATGGAAGATAAGTTTCTGCAATTCCTATTATTTCTAGGACCAGAAGATTTAAAGCCGTTCTGGCCAAGAAACAGCACACCCACCAAACAGAGGCAAGGTGCCCATATCAGGAACACTATAGGGGTCAGAACAAGGACTGTTGGTTTCTCTCCTAAGCGATATATGTGAAACTTCTGGCAGCCGCCAGAACAGGTGTTTCTGTCTCAAAAGTTCCCTTTACTGAAATGCGTTTGGAATGCTGTGGACTCCCCCTGGTGGCCAAGCTGGAGGCTCTTCCTGTCCGCGAGGTTGTCCTGCCAAGCTCATATGCCTCAGGTGTCTTCTTCATTGTTTCTGAAACCATATCTTGGTATAAAATAAGAATCAATTGTCATGCAATTTTGACACCAGAAATCTGAAAATCTATTAAAGTGAGACAAATGGAAGAAACAGGCAAACAAACCCCCAGACAAGCGACAGAAAACCAAAAATTTGCTGTCTGACTCCAGGGGCATTATTATTATTATTATTTGTGTGTGTGTGTGTGTGTGTGTGCGCGCGTGCGCGCCATGTCTGTATTAGTTATAATTCAATTACTGGATTTCTTTCCATATGTATCTTAAGATCCAAACCTAAGTGCCATAAAATAACATGATTAAAGAATCATGCAACAATGTATATTTTTAAAATTGTATTCATTTATTTTAGACAGAGGGGAAAGGAAGGGGAAAGGGAGAGAAACATCAATGCGTGGTTGAGCACCCACCACTGGGGACCTGGCCCACAACCCAGGCATGTGTCCTGACTGGGAATCGAACCAGTGACCCTTTGGTTGGCAGGCTGGAGCTCAATCCACTCAGCCACACCAGCCAGGACAACAATGTATATTTTAATACAAGATTTGTGTAGGGATTTAGAACAGATATCACAGTGAAAAAATCAAAAACCAAACGCAATAACCAAAGAAAACAAAATGCATGTGTACACATTACCAAGGTCTTTGCAATAAATTATACCATACATTTCCATCACAGTGTATCTATATACAAAGCTGCCAATGTGAATACAAAGACATCTGTCATGTAGGTCTTTAATCTTGATTTAATAAAGTTTGTACAGAATCGAATATCAAAAGTCTAAAAAACAATGAACTTTTAAATCATTTTTTTAAATTATTGTTTGTATTACATGAAAAACATAAGGTCGAAAGTGCAGTTTATAAAAAGAAAGTTGTTATTCTTGGTAAGAATTAGAAAAATGTATTGTCCCAAGTAAGAAGCAATCTAAAGGTTTATATGGTTTCTTAGGAATTTTCCTTTAACTCAACCTTGGTTATCATATGCTGTAAGATAAACTAACACAAAAGAAGTTAAATAGTCTTTTCATAAAAATAATATAAAACCCATCTGAAGAGAAACATTGGAAAATAAACATAATTACAGGCCTTCTTAAAAATGAATTAAATGACTCTGTTCATAGGGATGAATGGGCTAACCACTGAATATGACCAAAGTTTGGAAATTTCAAAGGATATTTAGAGGTTTCCATCTTTTTTAAGTGTTAAGTCATAACTGGCAATGGTACGTATGTCCCAGAATTATGAAATTTTATAGTATAACTAAGACAAACTAGGACTTAAAGGTAATCAATCACAGCTTCTGCTCTCACAGAAAATAAAGACTAAGGTTGCAGTAATTAAAAGGCGGTGGTATAGAAATTAGTCAGGAAGAAACAGATGGACGAAGCATAACTCTGGGTCTTAATTGGCACTAAGACTGTAATTATCATATTTTGACACATTCTAGAACAAATGCCCGATGTAGAACTATGTGTGGTATATTAACCGTGTATATTTATGAAAGAAAATGAAATGGTAAAATTACCGGCTTACAAAACAAGTTAAATTCAGAGAAAAAATGAAAGGAATATAAAGAGAAATCTTCATTTTAAACTTATTGGGAGATCAAAATATTGACAGCTGCATCGATTAAGAACAGGCTGCTGGTGCGAAGGCTAACAGGCAGCCCACGGCTGGTTCACCACACACGCTCCCCTCTTCAAATGGTGTTTAATACGTGCGTTGTTTACAGACACCAGGTAACAAATGATTATTCTTTTCTTCACTGACTGTAGTAAGTTCCTTCATTAGTTGAACACACATACACTACCTGAGATAATAAAAACTTCACCATTACAATAGGTTGTCAGAAAACAAAAGTCTTCCAAGTTTTGGTTTAAAAGAACAAGTCTGGCTGCTGAAAACAGGGGTGCTCTGTAGGCTGGATCTTATGTTACTGAACTCAAGGGTTTCGCCTCTTGGGGCGCTTTATTCCAGAACAAGACGTGTCTGTTGCAAGGTAGTTTTATTTACTTGCAGCAAGTAAAGGAGATATGAGATTCATACCCAAAGCTCTTTTCTCCTGGAAGGGTGGCTTGGCCACTGCGCGCTCGCTCTCTCTCTCTCTCTCTCTCTCTCTCTCTCTCTCTCACACACACACACACACACACACTATTTGGTCAATTACACATTAATTTCTTCTTTGCAGTTGGCTACACTTATTTGGTTAGGTCCCTGTCAAACTCATCCTGTTTACAGCTCCTCTGCTAAATACCCGGCTACATTTTAATGTTTAGCAAGAATAACATTTACTTAGTAAGAACTGCCCAGATCTTAAGACCCTTCTCCTATCTAACACATCCACAGTTAATAATTAATGTCTCCTTTAGTGGAAGATTATAAGTGGACGAAAATGGGTGCTCACGCAGAATCTTCTCGCTCCTGACATAAATATCACAAGGAATCCCCTCTGTCACTCTGTCTCCCACGACCTGATCAGGGACTCATGCACCTGTCTGAAAGGGTAGCTTTCCTTTTTGAAGGTGCTGATAAGTGTTGTCACTGGCTGTGCTCGTGCAAGGTTATTTCAAAGGGAATTCCATGGGACTGAGGTTTGTCTGCCCCCAGAGGCTTGCAGTCCACTCTGGTGGCTGTGAACGCAGCGGGAGGCGGTGGAGAAGCTGCGCACCTTCTGGGAGCCGCCCAGTTCCTTCGACAAGTCGGCCAGGTCTGCAGGCTCCTCCTTGTCCTGCTATGACAATGGCTCCTAACGAGGAGGATCAAACACTTCTTGAAATCCAGCTTTAGTAAAAGCAGTTTTGTGAGCCGTGACCTTTCTTCGAGGTTGTTTCTCTCATGCTAAAATAGAAATAATGAGAGGGACCAAGACAGTCCCTGGTATAAATGCCAGTGATCGTCCTATGAGTTTTAGTGATTTGTTCAAATAGTTCTGCTTATTTTTTCTTTACAATGACTTCCATCCCAAGGGTATGCACAGTTTTGGACCCCAGTACAGACTAAAGAATTATCGATGCACATGTTGCTATGGCAAAGAAGGCGGTGCCCGTGCAGGGAGGCTCCACGGAGGAAGTGAGGAGCGTTCTCAGCCTGCCGACCAGCGGGTAGCCTTCATCACCCACACTCGCACCACTCCACCTTGCGTTCCAAGCGTTACGTCACTGGCCGCAGTGCTGCAAAACTCGGCCTTGAGACTTTCAATAGAGCTGCTTCCATCGGAGAGGGCAATGAAGTTTCTCTTGCATTCAGTGGAGTGCTCCATCTGATCATCTAGGAACCTCAAATAAATTTTAGCTTTCGGAGCAACTTCCGTTTTCCATGCGCAGTCAATTGCTTGGCCAGGCTTTGCTTTTATTTCTTGTCCTAACAGACTAGAATGCACTATTCTATCAGCTCCTGGGGTTTATAATACCTCCTGGATAAGTAAAGTCTGGACCTGGAATAAATAATTTTGTTCGAAACCCCAGTCCTGAGCATCCTTCATTAGAACTAAACCTAAGCCACATGAACTTCCCTGTTGATCTGATTAGCGGACGGCTTTTTACACCACAGAAGCGATCTATGAGCGGAGAGAAACGAAACGCCCCACCTCGAACTTCCAAGTCATAACACCCACCTTCAACGGAGGGTTCTATGGGGAAATGCTCGTCAGAGGTCCACTCTCTTCTCTGACGTGGAGCAGCTTCCAAAATGTAGATACGCTCCTTGTTTAGTGGGTGGGAGTCAGGATAATTAGGTGAAGCAAAATGACCTCTATTGCTGGTGCAAACCCAAATGCCACACTAGGTGGCAGGAATGTGCTCGATTACAGTCATTTGTCCATCCTGGGTCCTTGGGGCCACAGCAATGCCTTATTAACACACTAAGGAGCCAGGGTCAGGTTCCGGGGGACCAGCGTGGCCGCAGCCCTGCTCCATGCCCTTCACGGCCACCAGGCTGCCTCCCGCGGGCAGGCCTCGGGTCCTGCGGCTCGCCATCCCTGAGCCCCAACCGGGCGCCGCCTCCGGCTCCGTGGTCCTCTGTCCCATTGACCTGCAGGGAGCCCAGCGGCGGCGACACGAGGGACTGCGGGGCGCCGTCCAGCTCGCTCCGCCTGGCGCGGAGCCCCGCTCATTTAAGCCAGGAGGGCGAGAGCCACGTGTCGACCGCGCCCCCTCGTGGTGACATTATTCAAAGGCAAAATTGTTTCCAAGGAACCGAGCTTTGGCTTTCACGTTTGAAAGAACACAGGGGCTGCAATGGACAACGAAAACATAATCATTTTTTTCCTTTGGTTATCTTCGTAGCATCCAAAGTTTATCGCCCGACTGTGGAAGCAATGCTTGCTTTCCCAGGCAGAACGAGCTCACTCGTATTGTTCCTCTCTCCATCCGCCCCTTTCCTGCAATCCTGTCATTTTTATCTCTGTCTTTGTGTCTCTGTCTCTGATTGTCCCATTGTATTTGTCTATCTTCTCTCAGACTCTGTCTCTGTCTCTCTTTCTTCCTTTTTCGGCCCATCTCTCTGGAATAAAAAAAAAAAAATGAACCAACAAAACAAACCAAAAATATCTGCAGTGGACATAATGGTGGTTACCAGAGGGGAGGGGGTGGGGGAGGGCAAAGTGGGTAAAAGGAGTCAATTGTTTGGTAACAAATGAAAACTAGTCCTCTGATGAGCATTCTACAGTGTATATAGATGTCGAATTACAGTGTCATATACCTGAAACTTCTAGGATGTTATAAACCAAGGTAACCTCAATCAAAAAGACAGAGGTTGGCAGAATGAATTAAAAACACTAGGATCCAAATCTATGCAGTCTACAAAAGCCTCACTTTAGATCCAAAGAGACAAATAGGTTGAAAGTGAAAGAATGAAAAGATATTTGGTGTAAATAGTAAAAAGAAAGCAGTGGTGGCTATACTAATATCAAACAAAATTGATGTTAAATTTAAAAAGTTACATTAGACAAAGAAAGACATTATATTTTAATAAAATATTCAATACAGCAAGAACACATAACAATTATAACACATAATGTTTATAATTATAGCACATAAAAACCTGTGAAAGGAACATTGAGGGAACTGATGAGACAAACAGATAATTCTACAATAACAGCTGGAGACCTCACCAGACTCGCCGTAATGGATAGAGCAACCAGAGAGAAGGTAAGAAAGGAAATAGAATAGACTGCCTGAATAACACAATAGGTCAACTAGCCTACCAGACAAATACAGAGCGCTCTACCCGACAACAACGGGATATATATTCTCGAGTGAACATAGGACATTTTCCAGAATAGACCGGATGTTAGGTTGCAAATTGTCTCCTCAATAGATTAATAAAGATAGATATCATACAAAGTATCTTCCCTGACCACAGTGGAATGAAGTTAGAAATAAATAACATAAAGAAAACTGGAAAATTCACATATCTCTAGGATAAAACAGCACACTCTCAAGTAATTAATGAGTCAAATAAAAAAATCACAAGGGAAATGAAAAAACGCTCAAAGATTAATGAAAATAAAAATATAGCAAAGCAAGCTTATGGGATGCAGCGAAAACAATGTTAAGGGGAAAATTTATAGCTTTAAATAATAAAAAAAGTTCCAAAGATCTCAAATAAACATTCCTAACTTTACAACTTAAAAAGAACAAGAAGAACAAAAAGAAAAAAGAACAAATGAAACCCAAAGCAGCATAAAGAAGAAAATAATGAAGATTAGGGCTGAGATAAATAAAATAAAGACTAGACAAACAATAAAGAAAAGCCCAAAGGCGGTTCTTCAAAAAGATTAACAAAATTGACAATCCTTTAGCTAGACTGAATAAGAAACAAAGGACACTGAAATTACTAAAATCGGAACTGAAGGGGAGCCCACCATGCAGAAATAAAAAAGGATTATAACAGAATCCTGTGGACGATTGTATGCCAACAGATTGGATAACCTAGATGAAACAGATAAATTCCTAGGAAAAGGAATCCCACTAACTCTGAATCACAAAGAAAATCTGAACTCACCTGTCACTGGTAATGAGGTTGGATCTGTAATCAAAAACCTCCTGACGAAGGGAAGCTCTGAATCTGATGGCTTCCCTGGGGAATTCTACCAAACTTTTAGAGAACCGACACCAATCTTTCTCGAAGTCTTCCAAAAAAACTGAAGAGGAGGAGCCACATCCTAACTCATTCTATGAGTCCAGCATAGTCCTGATATCAAAGCCAGGCAAAAACAATACAAGAAAAGAAACTATGGAGCAGTTTTCCATATGAACACTGATGAAAAAATTCTCAATATATATTGTATCTTTGCCCTGTGGGGTGAAATCCACCATAGAAAGGAAGGGCAAGGGGTGGCCAAAAACTGAGTAAGACACATTGCTGCATTGTGGCAATAACAGAGAGGAGTGCCAACCCCCTAGGTCTAAAGAATGTAGGGCAACGTCTTCGCCATATCTCTGTGTACTCACAGTCTAGTCCCCTCGGGACAGGGGTGAATCCTGGTGGATTAACTCTAGACTGGTAGTCGGCAAACTATGGATTGCAGACCCAAAGTAGCCAGCACCTGTTTTTGCATATGGTTTTTACTTTTATAAACGACTGAAAGAATTTTTTTTTGAAAAAGAAGAAGAAGGAGAATATTTGGTAATGTGAAAATTATGTGAAATTCGAACCCCCAATGTTTATAAATAAAGTTTTACGAGCAAATCATGTTAACTAGGCACTCACACAACATTCTCAACTCACGGGAAAGCAACGATCGGGAAAATTAGAAATGTAAACCGGAATATTTCAATGCAGCTGATTTTCTTCATAAAAAATAACACTTAGAAATAGGGCTGCAACCAAAGTACGTTGCCAAGTGGCTCATTTGTTCGCCAAGTGAGGAAAACCATTTACAGATGGTGAGTTTTCATTAAAACCATGTTTGATCACAGCAGCCAAAGAAATGCGCTCAGAGAAAGCAAACTTGTTGAAGATGATTAGCTTTTCCGTTGATGAGATGAGGACTTTGGGAGCAACAGCAATAGCCGATTTTTTTAAATACACATAATTGTCCAGCAGAGGGCAGCAATACCCCACAGAGACAAAACCACCTATAAGACCACGGTTCACAGGATCTGAAATATGGGAGCGTGTGTGTTCATTTGCCAAGATTTAATAACCAACGTACGAACTTGTTTAATCTTCATGAAAACATTGCAAGATAGGTACTATTTTTAATCCTGATTTTACAGTGGTTAAGTGACATTTATAAGGCCATGCTATTACTAAGCCTAAGCCACTTATGTCACTCGAGGGCCTGTATTTTTATTTAAGTAAATGATTATAAAGTGCTTTCTAGGTACCAGGCATGGTCTAAACCCTATGCATGTTTTAATCCTTTTAATCTTACAACAGTCTCAGGATTTCAGTACTTTGATTACATCCCCATTTCACAGATGCAGAAACTACAAAAAAAAAACAAAACCCACAACAAAAACCCTGAAAAGAGAACCCACAACAAAAAAAACCTTATCTCCTAGGGTCTCTCCTGTAGGATGGGTCCAGTTTTAATAAAAAGCTGATGCAACAACTGGCTCACAGGCAACAAGAATTGTCACTTACAGTCTGGGTCCACCTTCTTCTGGAATATTCTCCCAGGACTTCTTTCTTCCTCACTGCCAGCCTGGAGGTCTCCTGGTCTTTTTCTTAAGACACAGAGAAGTGGTAAGTTTTACTGTTACTATTCAATGTGGAAAACATAAACTTAAAAACATGGCCCCAGCTGATGTAGCTGACCCATACAGCAAAGCGTTGCAGGTTCGATCCTGGGTCAGGGCACGTACCGAGGCTGTGGGGTTGATTCCCAGTACAGCACATGGGAGGCAACCAACTTTGTTTCTCTCTCACACTGGTGTTTTCCTCTCTCTCTCTCTCTCTCTCTCTCTCTCTCTCTCTCTCTCTCTCTGTGTGTAAAACCAATAAACATATCCTCCAGTGAGGATTAAAAACAAACAACAACACCACCACCACACCCCTAGCCTACTGCCTGGATCAAGACCTAGCATGTTATTAGTTCTCCAGGCGCTGCCTCCTGACCACTTTCTCCCGGGAGCCCACTAATCTGACTTCCGAGACCACAGATTAATTTTGCCTGTTCTTTAACTTTGCTGGAATGGAATCGCACAGCACGCACTCTTTTGTGACTGTTTTCTTTAGCCCAGCATTACATCGGTGAGATTCATTCATGTTTTTGCAGTTGCATGTTAGTTTACTTGCTTCGCTATCGCAATACACCCCCCGTTAATGCCTCCATGGCACCACTGATGGCCCCTGGGAGTCTAGGTCATTTCCAGCTTTGAGCCACCCCAATACTGCTGCCCGGACACTCCTGCCTGAGTCTCTGGGCATGCACGTGGACGCACTTCTGTCGTGTGCACCTGGGGCTGCGTTCCAGGGTCTGAGGGAGTCTGGGTGCTCTACTTTCAGAGATTCTTCCAAATCATTTCTCAGAAGTGATTGTTACCAGCTTGCAACCCTACCACTAACATGGAGAGTTTTTGTTTTTCCACATTCTTGCCATCACTGACTTTTTCATTTGTTATAGAAGAATTGTGCTTTTAATTTGCATTTCTGCAGTCACAGTTGAAATTATGCACATTTTCCTATGTTTATTGGCCATTCAAAGGTACTCTTGTAAGTTATTATCCCATTCCTTTTTCTATTACTTTGTCTTTTCCCCTTGAGCCTTCTTTGTCCACTGTGTAATTCAAGCATATTCTCTCTTACTTGTCTTTTAATTCTCTTAATGCTAGCATTGGATGTTCAGACATTCCTAATTTTAATTTAGTTCAGTTTGTAAATCTTTCCCTTAGTGGTTAATGCCTTTTGTATCCTTTAAGAAATTATTCTCTGCCCCAAAGTCATGAAGGTGGTCAGTCTCATGTAGTATGTTCTAAAAACCTATATTGTTTTACTTTTCACATTTGGATCTGTAATTCACCAGGAGTGATATACTTGCATGTGATTTGAGTAGGAGTCAAGTTTAATTCCCACCCCCTTATTACTATGTAATGGAACCAGCACTATGAAATGAAAAGATCATTTGTCCTCAACATTGTGCAGCGCCTCCAATTCTTGATCAAGTTCTCATGGCCTCACAGGCCGGTTTCTGGAACCTCTGGTCTGTTCTGTCGGCTGGTCTACACTTGCACTGATACCAGAGTCATATTTGCTGTGTCTTTATAATCAGTCTCTATCTAAATAATATTAATACTCCAACCATCTCCTCCTCTGTTTCCACATTTTCTAAATTGTCTTTGTGTTTTCTACCCTTTTAAATTCCCACACACAGGCGAAGTCTATTGGGATTTTAATTGAGATTGTATTAACTCTAGGCCAATTTGGTCTTAACCATATTGGCTCTGTCAAACCTTCAGCATAGCACGTGACCATTCTTCCCCATTTATTAAGTATTCATTCATTCCTCTCAATAATTTTTATACATTTTTGTGCAGAAGTCTTTCACATTTTTATTAGATGATTTTTAGGTAGTTGAAGATTAAAAAAATTAATATTGTATTAGTTTCCGTTGTACAACATATCGATTTGACATTTATATACCTGATAAAGTGATCACCCGCGAAGTCTAGTGCCCATGTGACACCTCACAGTTATTATAACATTACTGGCTACATTCCCATGACTATTTCATAACTGCCAATCTGCACTTCTCAATCCCCTTCCCTGTTTCACCTGTTCCCTAACCCCTCCCACTGGCAACTATCGATTTGTTTTCTATATCTATAGGTTGCTGCTGTTTTGTTTGTTCATTCTGTTTTTTGGATTCCAAATATGAATGAAATCATATAGTATCTGTTCCTTTCTTATGTTCTTGCTCTCTTCTCTTGTATGCTGATGACTTTATACAGTGTTATGTTTGGATCCTTTTTTCTTTATTTCTTATATATGTCTTAAAGATTTTTGGTTCGTTTATAGCAATCTATTTTATTTTTATTTTGTTTTTAAAAAATTATTTATGTATTTTTAGAGAGAGGGGTAGGGAGGGGAAAAGAGAGGGAGAGAAACATCGATTGGTTACCTGTTTGTGCCCAGGTCCGGGACCAAACCCACAACCCAGGCATCTGCCCTGACTGGGAATCGAACCGGTGACCTTTCGCTTTGCATGACGACACCCAACCAGCTGAGCAACACCAGTCAGGGATGTTTTTGTCATTCTTATTTACATCTTGTGTGTGTATCCTTCAGTTGATTGTCATAATTACAAATGATTTTCCTACTTTTGTCTTTTAACCTTTATACTGGCTTTATATATAGTTGGTGGATCCACTGTTTTTACTAAGTGTTTGCCTTTGTTAGTGAGAATCTTTTTACTTTCCTATATTTTCTTATTCATGTTTTTCATTTCTTTCTCTTCTACTTAAAGAAGTCATTTAACATTTCTCGTAATACTGGTTTAGTGGTGATAACTCCTTTAGTATTTTGTTGTCTGGGAAACTGTTTATCTCTTCTTTGATTCTAAATGATAGCCTTGCTGCGTATATAAATCTTGATCATAAGTCTTTGTTTTATCATCACCTTGACTATTTCATGACATTCCCTTCTGGTATGCGAAGGATTTTTTTGAGAAATGAGCTAATTAGTCACATGGGAGATCCCTTGTACGTGAGTAACTGCTTTTCTCTTGCTGCTTTTAAGATTCTTTCTTTGTTTTTAATCTTTGGTATTTTAATTACGATGTGTCTTCATGTGGGCCCTCTTGGGTTCACCTTGTTTGGGAATTTCTGTGCTTCCTGGACTTGTATGTCTATTTCCTTTGCTTGGTTAGGAAATTTTTCAGTCATTATTTTTCTGTAGTAGGTTTTTAATCCCCTTTTCCTTCTCCTTCTCCTAGGATATGAATGTTGGCACACCTGATATCATCCCAGAGGTCTTTTTCTGTTTGCTGTTCTGATTGGCTATTTACTGCTACCTTGTCTCCCAGATCACAGAGTTGATCCTCTGCTTCACCTAATCTGATGTTGATTCCTTCTAGTGGATTCTTCATTTCTGACTGGCTGTTTTTTACACTTTTTACTTCCTTTTTTATGGTTTTCTTTTATCTCTTTGTTTACATTCTCACTGCATTTAACTATTCTTCCCCCAAGGTCATTGAGCATCCTTATAACCAGTGTTTTGAACTCCATACCTGGTAGATTGCTTGTCTCCATTTCCTTTACTTCTTTTTATGTAGTTTTGTTCTGTTTCTTCATCTGGGGCATGTTTCTTTGTCTCCTCATTTTGCCTCCCTGTCTTTGTTCTTGTGTAATAAGTAGGTCTCTGTATCTCCTGGTCTTTGATAGGATTTGGCAGAGGCCTTACATAGAAGGTGCCCTGTGGTCCCAGTGGTGCAGTTTCTCTTGTCACCTGAGAGCCAGGTGCTCTCTGGGTCCCCTGTGTGAGTTGTGAGTGCCCCCTGTGGTTGGGCCTTATTGCTGTTGTCATGTCAGTTGGGGGAGTCGACCCTCAAGCTGACTGGCTGCGAGGGTTTGGCTGCAGCTACAGCAGATGAACTGTGCAGGGGCCGATCCCTTGAGTGTATCATTTGTGGAGCTGGGTGGTGCCCTGGGGGGGTCTGAAGCCAGCCCCTCGGTTGGTCGGGGCTCCAGGGCAGACCAAGTTTAGTTGCCACTTGTGTTGGGCTTGGGGCCCCTTGGCAGAGGTTACGGTGTGGACCCCAGATGGCTGCTACTTTTTCTGGGCTTGGCACACTTTGATGGGCACCAAATTGTAAGCCACTTGTGCCAGTTGGACTCTGCGACCGTTTAGTCGAAGCTGTGCTCCAGGCCAAGACTGGACACCACTTTATGCCAGGCGTGGGGCTACTGAATGGGAGTTACAATGACAGTTGAAACCAGTTCTCAATGATGGTTGTTCTATAATTTAGGTGTAATTTTGGTGCGATTATGGGAGGAAATGAACACAGAGTTTACCTATCAGCCATCTTGACCAGAAGTTAAGCATTTATTGCTCCTATATTGTTCCTTTTTATCCCTGGTAATTTTCCTTGTTCTGAAGTCTGTTTTCTTTTGATCAGTGTTTGATTGATGGTTATATTATATATCTTTTTACCCCTTAATGCAGGTCTCAGTTTAGTTTTTGGTTTGCATTTCTCTTTTTGTTATTTAAAGACCAAATTTATATTTGTGTAAACTGCCAAACTCATATTGTTTGCTTATTTTTTTTCAGGGTTTTAATTTTTTTGTTCCTTTATTTTTTAAAGTGTGTTTTTATATATGCAGAAGCCTTTCAACTGTGATATATATTACAAATATTTTTTTCCCAGTTTGCCAGTTGCATTTTAACTTTATTTATGCTCGGGTGTTTATGTTCCATGTTAAAGTTTTTATTTATCTATTTTATGTAGTTACATTTGTCATTCTTTATTTGTTATTCTGCCTCTGGATTTTGAATCACAGTTAGAGAAAACCTTTACACATTAGCCTGAGGACACACGTTCCAAATATTGTATTTAGAATTTATTGGGTTAGTACTTTCCCCCTATGACCAGGTCAAAGAGGAATTCATTCATAATTTACTCCAGTATTGGTGTGGCTTCTTCAATTCCACTGTTCATTTGGAATTAACTCCGGTGCACGGTGTAGGATATGGATCTAGTTTTATCTTTTTCTAAGAGACTATCTCTTAGTCTCAGCACCATTATTTAAAAAGCCCTTTTTTTGCTTCAGTGACTTGAGATACCACATTTCTCACATCCTACAGTTCCTTATGTATAAGGATCTAGTTTATTTCTTGGCTTTTCTATTCTATTCTACTTTTTGGGCTGTTTACTTGTGTACCAGTAATACATTGTTTTAATCCTAGAGGCTTTAGAGTATATTTTAATATTTCGCAGAGGTAATCCTCATGAACATTTCTTAAAAATGGGCTCCTGTCTATTCTTATACATTTATTCTTCTATATGAAGTTTAACACAAACTTGTCTAACTCCATAAAAAAATAAAAACCTTGTTAGTATTTTTACTGGCATTATCTTACCAAAAATTGCTTTACAAAAAATTCTTTTATTTTTATCACTAAAGTAACTTGGGAAGAACTGCATCTCTATGAATTGAGTCTTCTTTCCAAAGGAAAAACTGGTGTTATATGTTCAAGTCTACTTTTGTGTTTTTCAGAAATTTGAAAATGTTTTTCTCACATAGGTTTTGCACGCTTTTTGGTTTAATTCATTCCTGGGCATTTTATCTTTTTTTGTTGCTATTATAAACGGGGGTTTCTCTAACATTTTCTCAGCTAACTGATTATATTTGTGTGGATAAAAGCTAATGATTTGTGTATGTTAGTGTTATATCCTGTTACCTTACTGAATAATTTTGAGTTGGTTTCATTACTGATTATCTAAAGTTTTATAGGTACATGATCTTATCCTCTGCAATTAGAAATGGTTTTGCTCCTTTTCAGTCCTCATCTCGACAATCTGTCATTGAGTTCTCTTGCCTAATGGCATCGCCCCATGCCTCCACCAGAAAGCTGAAAGCGTGCTGATGGCGGACCACCCGTATCTTGCTCCTAAGCCAGAAATGTTTCTGGTGCTCCGGCATTTTCTCCATTAGCAAGATGCTGGCTGTAGGACTTCAGGATGAAGATGTACATTTATATCTACCTCTCTCTGATTAAAAAGGTGTTAATTAATTTCTATTTTCATTTATTTTTACCCAGGATGGATGTTAAAATTTATAAACAGTTTTGCAGTATCTGTGGAAGCTGCTTGAGCCTCGGCTTGATTTCTTTTGAAATGGTCTTTCTGAGACCCCTTCTTGTAAGAGTCTTTAAAGGATGAGTACCTTAGATTTTTTTCATTACACTTTGGATATGGTATAGAGTTTAATTGATACTCTGGTTGTTCTACTCCGAAGTGTAAGCTTGTTGGTCATTTACCAACTTCATGAATCCTTTCATTTTTATGCTTAGTACCTAGACACTCTGTGAGCCACTGACGGTTCCCAAAAGTAAGCCCTTCTTGCTGGACGCACTCGGTTAATAATACATTCCCTCCCATTACCTAGGCCTCTTTCAGCGCTTCTTGAAGCTAATCTTATACACGATAACATTCAAAGCAATGCTAGTATTTTATAACTGAGTCAGTTTTTTTAATTGAATAAATTTGACACGTACCATTGTCTAAACTTAAGGTATACAGAATGTTAATTTGATATATTTATATGTTGTAATAGGATTTGCTGCTGTAGCAATGTTTATCACATTATACAATTATAGTGCGATATACTATCTATATTTGTTATATTTTATATTAGATTTCTGCGGTTTACTTACTACCCATTACAAGTTTCTACACTTAAACACTGTCAATCTTATCACCCCATTCCCTGGTAACCACCGTTTTATTGCTTTTTATAGGTTTTGTATTTTTAGATTCCACATGTAAGTGATATCATATTAGTTCTCCAGAACTGACATATCTCAGCATGTAGTATTTCTACTTTATAGACTTACTGGTATTTGCTTTGTGACCTGATACATGATTCCACTTCGTGGATAATCCTTATGGCTTGAGAAGGAGTCATATTTTCTATTATTAGAGCGAAAGGTTTAATATTTAGCCATGTTATACCTTATTATGTTGTTTTGCTCTTTTATATTTTCATTTATTTTGTTCCACTACATCTGTCTTGTTCTGAGTGGTGTTTTAAAGTTTCCCGTTATTAATGTGTTTTTAACTGTGCTTCTTTGCATCTCATAACTGTTGCTTTAAAAGGTGGGCTTTTGTTGCATTATTTGATGTGTAGATCTTTATAATGGAAATAGCTCCATTGTGATCCGTGCTTTTTAGCTTAAAAAGAGTAGACTTTTTTAAAGTTCATTTTACTTTCTTCCTGGATTGCTTTTCTCGCCCCACTTATTTCTTGTGGATAATTTCTGCTCATCTTTCCCACTGGTGTGTGTTTGCCTTTCCCTGACTTCCCACAGTTTAAGTTGTCTCTTTGTTATAATTTCTCAAGATGAATATAGAAACTCCTCAAATCATTCTATGCATGTTAAGTTCCTACTATGTGCTGGGCACAATTCCAGATATTGCGGAAGCAATCATAAATAAGAAAGCCACGAACTACCCCCAGGCAGCTCCCAATCATCATTCACTGTTCTTTCGTCACAATGTAATAAAACTTGTACTTTAATAGTGTTTACCTGTTTACTGTCTGTGATCTTCATGAGAAAAACCACCAGCTGTTGTTTTGTTCATTGTTAAATTCCCAGCACTTACTACATTGAGCACCAAAGAGTTGGCATTCGATAAGCATGTGTTAAATAAATCCATAGGTCTGTCTATATTTATTGGTGCACTTTATATTCGAGACTAGGAGAGAATAGTCACAATTACGCACGAAAAATGTAAATTCACTTTTTCAGTTCAACTCTTAGTATTCTCACCAGGGTGTAGTCTGAAATCCATCATAAGGGTGAGGGAGGGCTTCATTTCTACTCAGGTAAACATTCCAGTTCTCCTTATTTTCACCTTTGAATATGTGAGTTCACTTTTGTTTTCTTATCCAGGCACTAGAAAGCCTGGACCCAGGTGGCACCCCTGCAGGTGTCTTAGAAAGGACGGGCGCAGCACCACTCCAAGGGTGGTGCTGAGGACTCGCTGTCGGAGAGGGTAACAGAGCTGGAAGGAGCTGAAGTCAAGAGTGAGGCTTGTCATGCCTCCTATTCCAGCAATATTTTAGAAGAAAAGAATTCAGATCTTTAAAGCCATCTAAAAATACCTTTTTGATATCTGCTTTATAAGGGTGCCCTGAATTGCTCTATTTTGTTTCTAAAATAACGCTGTGTGTCAACCAGCTGGGTGCCAAGAGGAACAGAGCACTCGACAAGGACGGAGCCAGAAAATGTCACGACACAAACTATCCAAAAGCCCCAGAAGCCCCAGAACCGAAATGACCCCTTTCTGCTTCTATGCCCCTAGGGTATTTTGGCATCACTTTAGTGTAGAGATTCTCAGATGTTAGGGAGAATATCCAACCACCTGTGAACTACTCACCCCCTTAGAGTATATTTAGCTCTATTGTGATGGGGGGTAGGTAGGGTGGGGAGAAAGGCATTATCCTCCATTTGCCACCCCAAACCATCGTTGTGAAAAACCACTGCTGAGGTGAACTGTATTACAAATGTGCTGGAGGCATGCCCCCTGGCATCTTGCTGTAGGAAAAAGTTGAGAATCAACTTTCACGAAATGATCTTATCAGAGACAATACTTGGTTTGTGGCCAGACATCTCAGTTAATGAGAATAGTGTCTTAGTCCCTTCTCAGTATAATCCAGCTCTGGGTTCTTGGACCAAGGACAATGCCCTTGAATCCAGCCACTTAATGAGGGACGTGGAATCCAGCCAATTCCATGTCCCTCATTAGTGTCCTGTCTGAATGTCGCGCAGGACATACACGCAGGTCATTTCACCTGGGCTAACTGCCTTTGTAAAATTATGTCTGTGCTCATTCGCTGTATAGAATATCGACTACTTGCTACAGTAATGGTAATTCTGTATTAAAAAGTAGGATTCCAGAAGACCATTTTCTTGGGGACACTTAAATTAGAAATCATAATGAGAATCCGGGGAAGTGAGAGGGTAATACCTTGAGTCCCCTCACTCGCTACAAAAAAATGCTTATCCACCCCTTGGCTTCCAGGAGACGAGTAAAGAGGAAAGAGAGCTTTGACACAGGAAGGGCCAGGAATTTGCTTCCAGACATGAGGAGAAGATGTTAGGATGATGCGTGTAAGTTTTATGGACAGATGGAATCCACTATGAAGGCTTTGGGCGGCTTGGGAGGTTTAGTGGTCATCTACCGCCTGACTACTAACCAATTAACCCAGAACACAGCAGCTTAAAACAACACGTGCTATTTCCCAGGTTACATGAGAAGGAATGAAGAAGCGGCTGAGCTGGGTGGCTCTGGCTTAGGAGACAGGAGGTAAGGTGCTGGCCTGGGGCTGCCGTCTTTAGAAGGCTTGGCTTCAAGACAGCTCATTCACGTGCAGGAGACCCCAGTCCTTCACCACGGGGGGCTCTCCACAGGTGAGCTTCATTGTTCTCATGTCATGTACCTGGCTTTGTGAGAGGGAGTTAGAAGTCATGCTCCATGTTTTCTGCACTATCTTATCGGCGATGTGAGTCACCCCTACTCAATGTGGGAAGGGACTGCACAGGGTGTGACTCCCAGGAGGCAGGATCATGGGACTAGCCACCGCAGATGGTTATGCCAGCCTCGAAGAGTGTAGAAAAAGCTGCAATTCATTAGAGGTAAGAACTGCCTTATCAACTGGGTAAAGAAATGGGTCGTGACAAGTGTTGGACAACCAGGGGCCCAGAACCTCAGGGAACTTTGGGAAATCAAGGAAGGGAAGAATACACAAAGTAGTTACGTGGATGGTGAATGTTTGGGAGATGACAGAAAACTGCCTTTTTCATCTAGAAACTTGGAGGATGAGGTGTGAACTGGGAGGATTAGGATGGTCATTAAGCGATATAAACATCTCTGCCCAGGACGTGCCCTGGGGACGTGAACACTGCAAGTGACCCTGGATGTTTACTGTGGGAGGGATTTGGTCTTTTACTAGATGGGGAAGCAGGTTTTTCTGGGGGAGTGACGATCTCATCAGACTTCGGGGCAGTGCCAACCCAAATCAACTTTGGCCACATGACTGATAGAGCCAAAGGCAGCGTGGCTCTGAAACAGAAACGTAACCTTTAATAGCACCTACTCTATAGCACCCTGAGGAGATGAGAGGAGGAGGGGGAGGGAGATTTCCTGTTGACTTCTCTGGCCAAGTCAATATTTGGCTAAAGTTAAGATCAAGTGAGACTCAAAACAATGTCTTCCTGTGTTCCTGTATTATTTTGCTTTCCCATCCATCCATCCGCCCATCCATCTGTCCTCCCATCCATCCATTCAATGTGGATTGATCATTTTGTTTGTGTCTTGATCTCTCTAGAGAAAAAGTTTTTTTTTTTTTCAATTTATAAATGTGTTTTCCAATAGATTACCACACTATTCTGTTTCTGGAGGATGTCACCACAAAAGTCAAGGAGAAGAGAGCTGAGATTTGATGGGGGGTGAAAGTCACGCCATTGACAAATGGTAAAACTGCTACTAAATTCAAGCTGGGTCTGCCACGCCCTTTTGATCACATCTCCCAAAATGACTTACCCTAACTTCTACTCAACAAAGTAGCTCTCTCTCCTAACCCTCATGGGTTGTTGTTTCTTTTGATAAGACTCTATTGTTCCAAAGTTTACCTGAAATAACCCCAAAGAAAATTACATAATAATATCTATGTAACTTAAAAAAAAGTTAGACATAAGTACTTTTTGGTAAACATCTATGTTGGTGTCACACTGTAATCATAAGAATTAGACCATGAGCACCTAGGCAAAATTTTTTTTTGTCTGGACATGAATCAACACTTAAAAAACAGAACTTGGATTATTAGATATACCATAATTATCAATAGATAATATATAGTTATGTATATATAATATTAAATACATACTTAATATCTAACACAAGCATAATGCAATACTCTCTGAGAGTAGCAGTTTCCACATTGTTATGGGCTGAATTGTGCCTCCCGAAATTCACGCACTGAAGTCCTAACTCCTAGGACCTCAACATGTCATGGTATTTGGAAATAGGGTCCCCAAAGAGATAGGTTAAGATGAGGTCATTAATGTGGGCCCTAATCTACAATGACTGGTGTCCCTTTAAGAAGAGGAGGTTAGGACACAGACATGGGCAGGGGAAGACCATGTGAGGACAGAGGGAGAAAATTGCTATCTAAATGACAAGGACAGAGGCTCAGAAGAAACCAACCCTGCTGACACCTTGATCTTGGACTTCAATCCTGCAGAATGGTGAGAAGAGATATGTCTGTTGTTAAGTCCCCAGTCAGTGGTATTTTGTTATAACAGCCCCAGTAAACCAACGCACTCATTTTTACAAACGAGGAGATTTGAGGTTAGGGAAGTGAAATGACTTGACCCAGTACGTGACACTATCAGGCTCCGATGTGAGCTCACCTGACTAGGAAGCCAGCTCCCTTACCCCACTGCCAAAAGAATACACTGCAGAGAAATTAAAAACATTACCTAGCATTATCCTCTAATGAAGTCATCTTATACACTACCTCTACCCTTCTCCCCACCCCCAACCCTCTTCACAGTCTTTTTCAAGTTACAGAGAAGGTCCCTGGTCCCCCCATGTCCTCTCTGGCCTCTGGACTCCCACCATGGGCCCTGAGAACTTAATCATCGCCTTGGCTCTCCAAACAGTAACTATAAAGAGCTTTGCACATAATTCGGAGCATACGAGATAACGTTTTTCTTCCTAAGACATGCTTGTCATAAACAAGGTATTTTAGAACATACTTTTACAAGGACTTCAATGATTGGCGTTTCATTGCTAGTCAAAGTGAAGTCCTGTTGTTCTAGTGAGCTTGGAACACACGTGGGCTTTATCACGCAAAACAACCTCGGGGCTGGGCTGTTCACTGACACAGGCAGCTCCTTGACCAGATCCATGGATGCGCTGGACAAAGAAAATCAGTTGTGTGGCTCAGGGCTGTGTGCTGAGGACACACCCCTGTGACCGCCCTGACTTTTTTTTGTTTGTTTGTTTCAACCCTGGTTATCCCCTCCTTCACTGAAATTCAACCCAGCACCAGAAACCGATGAGGCAATCAGTCTGTAAACAGGGCAGCCGCAGTGCCATATCGGGTTTATTATCGGCCACCTTGTAAACAAAGGAGACAGGGATTGTTTCAGACTCAAAAGGGGCCAAATGGCTGGCTGTGCGGTCAGGTGGAAGGCACCTGATAAGGGGGCTCTTACTCATACCGGTGGCTCTTACTCTCATACCGGTGGTTCTTACTCATACCAGTGGCTCTTACTCATACCGGTGGTGCGTTTTGCTGATACGTTTCCGCTTCTCCCTTTTCAGCTTCTGAGACTTGGCTTCACTGAGCATTTCTAGCTTTTCGTTTTTATTCAATTTATTGGGGTGACATTGGTTCATTGGGTCATATAGGTTTTGGGTGTGCATTTCCACGATATGTGATCTGTATACCACATCATGTGCCCATTTCTAGCTTTTTAAATGTCTGCCTTTTCCACTTCACGTTGGGGTCCGAGAGCTCAGCCCTTGGGTCTCTCCTTTTAGTCTACATGCACTGCTTGGTCATCTACCCTCCCTGCCTCCTTCCCCACGTGCTGACGAAACGCTACCTTCCATCCCCGACCGACACCCTTTCTGAGGTCCACACGTACGCGTGTATATTCGACTGTCTACCCAACATTTCCTCGCAGACACCTCACAGGCAACTTAGACTCCCTCTGTACAGACCGAATTTCTAGTCTTTCTCCAAGCACCTAAGACCTGCTGGAATTTTCCTTATCCCAGTTAATGACGATTTTGGTTTGTCATGCCATGATCCTTGGAATTAGCCTGCCCACTCCTGGACCCCCAAACCCAAGACCCGAAGCACCATGTAGATTGTGCTGGCTGTCCCTTCAAGGTGTGTCCAACATCCAGCTTCTTCCCACCACCACCTCTGTCATCCCTGGTCAAGTCCCCGCCCTCTCTGGCCAGGAGCCTTCATCTCCTTCATCTCCAGTGGCTTTTCATCTGCAGCCTGAGGGATCCTGGGAGCCTGCATCAGACAGCGATACCACCCAATTAAACCTACATTCATTTCGTTTATTTTTTTCATTTATTTTATGACTTAGTCTTCCCCTTGCTAATCCTTCCCTGATCCGAGGCTCCTTGCTGTTCCTCAGAGCTGCTGATAAAGGCTCTGCCAGCAGCTCTTCGGGGAGCACAGCTTTGGTCTGAACGGTCCGCTCGCCTGTCTCTGGAAAGGATGTTCAGATTTCCTCACCCAGAAGTCTGCTCTCAGGCATCGCCTGACTTTTTCTTTTTTAAATCCTCTACTGAGGATATGCTTTCATTGATTTTAGAGAGAGACAGAGAGAGAGAGAGAGAGAGAGGGACACTGATCAGCTGCCTCTTGTACACGGCCCAACTGGCAATCAAACCCAAAACCTAGGCATGTGCCCTGACCAGGGACCGAACCCGAGACCCTTTGGTGCATGGGACGATGCTCCAACCCACGGAGACACCCAGCCATGGCAGACTCCTTCTGACTTCTGATTGCACTTTGAACAACCCAATACCCCGTCATACCCTGTCCTGAACTATAATTATTTTACAAATACTTTCTCTCTTACTAGAATGATGAACTCTTTGACACCTGCTCTAAGCACGTCTGCACGGATCTCCACTGTTCTCGCTCAGTCACACTAAATTCATGAGCTGGACCCCTCCATTCAATAACACAGCCAACAACTGTACTCCTTCCCTTCCAAAAATAAAACTAATGTCGCAATTTCCTTCCACGTGCAGAAGTAGTGTTCACCTGCTAAGACACTGTTCTAGGATGCATATGACAGAGGAAGAGGGCCTCCTGCAGCAATATTTCTGCTCAGAGATGGTCTCCGGCAGGTTTGCAAGGTATTTGGACATGCACATTTTCATTCAAAGGGTTTTGCTGCCTTTGCAAACCCAGTGACAGATTTTGACAATTCGAGGGATGTGGAAATTCCTTTCTCCTCCTGCTGTAGGATTGTGGGTGCTTCCTTGCCCTTAACTGGAAAGACCTAGAAAAGAAAGATGGTTGCAGTTTCTGGAAGGGAGTAGGAGAGTCCTGTCATTTCAGAATTTCTGGCCGGGGTGGTTAGAGTTGTTGGGAAATGACTGTGTGGTCGGTTCTTATCTTTTTAGGGTGGCCGAAAAATGAGAGAAGGTCATGGTTTTGCAATAGCTACAAGGGATTTCTAAAGAGTTCTTATCATCTGCGAGGGTTTGGGCAGCTGGGGGATCCTGGGCCTGGGGAGTCTCTGGGGTGTGTGCTTGGGGATGGAAGTTGGAGGCGTACCCGTTGCTTCAAAGGTCTGGAAAGGAGGCTTTTCTAACAGAAGGGTCAGCACAGCTGGGGTTGCGGGGGGCAAAGTGGGAAGTGTCCTTTCTCATGAAAAAGGGGCGGCAGAGTTGCAACAGCTGGGAAGACCCAGAACGGGATTTTAACGAGGAAAATAAACCGAGACGGACGGAGGGAAGGGTGCCTGCCGGGACGCCCAGCCTGCCTTGCCCAGTACCTGTTTTCAAAGTCACCAGTGACTCCAGCCCTTCCTCTCGAGCAAGCCCTCAGTGCGAATTTACAGCACCTCTCCAAGGGCCCTCCCCCGTGCTTTCATTTTTCTCCAGGAACTTACGTATATACATTGCCGTTTGTCTCTTTTGTAATAATCCTGCAGGACCAATTCGGTTTGTTAAAAATACTAAAGCACCTATAAATAGCACCTGTGGAAGATGATATGCATATTAACAATAAATATTAGAGATGTAAATAATGTACAGTGGTAGTTCACGTTATGGAAAAGTTTTGTATAAATAGGGTTTTGGTCAGTCACACCATATTTAAGTCTTACCTCCAGAGTGCTCTGGAATTGTCACTTGTGTGTGCCCTCCTGTTGTGGGGAAGCCTTGAATGTTGTAGGCACGTCATGGGTGGGTGGGGTTGGCCCTCGGGCTGACTGGTTGTGAGGACTGACCACA
>PVJD01009009.1:0-66894 GCA_004026545.1 Mormoops blainvillei
GGAAGGCCTTGGAGATAGGGGAGAAGCCGAGGTTCTAAGTGATGTGGGGGAAGATGACGTAAGAAGCTTCTTTACAGAGGGAAGAGGTGTCCCCCTGTGGAAGGATGGCCTTTCTGCTTCCTCCTGAGAGGGCTGGTTGAGCCGCCCCCGGCCGGCTTTCCCCCCAAAATGCTCTATCAGGCATGGTTTGATCCAGCCTCCACCCACCGTGTTCCCCGTGGAACCCTGCAGCCCCTCCTCCTCCAGACAGTCCTCTGAACATGCAGGGACGCTTGCTGACCAGTCTCCTCTGGATTCAGAGAACCCTTACCCACTGCTGCTCACCACGGACCCCCAGCCGTGGCCCGTGCATCTGGTGTCCCCAACTAGGACTGTCACATTTGTCGTGTGCCCCACCCAGGAGTCCACCTGCCGGCCAAGCCCAGGGAAGCCCACGGGTAGCCCTTGCCTGTGGGCGATCTGGTCGGTGCTGCAGCTCCTCCCCAGCCCTGGGGCCCACGGGGAGCCCCGCGGCGAGGAAGAGAAGGCGTAATTACTGTGCAGGCTTGGCCCCCACCCAGAGGAGTGTGCGTAGGGCGATTCTCCTGTGCAGGTTCCAGCGCTCCACGGCCACGGCCACGACGAGGCCACCCAGGAACAGCATGTTAGTGTCCTTCATGTACTGGACACACACCTGGAAGGAGGCGGCACGGAGGCCCCGTCAGGGATGCCTCCTGGCCACACGTTGCTTGGGCCCAGGGCCACCCGAGTCCCCAGAGACAGGCGAGCAGACCGGATGTTGACCCCAGGGACAGCTTGGAGTGGGAAAAAGAGTCAAGCGGTGTGTCTCGACCTTTTAAGAACCCACGGGGAGCTTCTCCGGTCCCCCGGGGGCCCGGGCAGCTCAGAGAGGGGCTTCAAGAAGGAGCCAGTGGGGGAAGCAGGAGGCCACCGGGATTCCCTGGGTCTGCTCACCTGCGTGGAGTCCAGAATCTTCAGGAGTGGGAAAAGCAAGGCGGGCATGAGGGAGGTGGCTGCCAGAGGGATGACTTCCGTGCACCAGTAAATGGCCATGAGGATGATGACGTAGGCACACCTGACGAACTGAAGAGACGGCCCTGGGGCCTCAGCGTGCCGCTGGCGCCCCCAGACTCACCCCCTAGTAAAACGTGGGGGACAATGCCCCCTCCCTCAGTCGTTTAATGTCCCATCAGCGCCTTTATTATAATCTTCATTAACCACCCAGACTCCGCCCTCTCCCTCATTCCAACCCGGCCGAGCGCACCAGCCACCAAGACCTGTAACTTTTAGCCCTTCATCCTCTGGCCTCTTCCTCCTCGTGTCTTCGTCCCGGGTCACTGCCTTTGCTCAGGCCACATTTCCTCCAGCCTGGGTGGCCGCAACTGTCTTCTATTGGACCTTTCTCCTCGTGTCATCCCACACTGCAGCTCTCTCCTTCTCTTTCGCAAATCTGATCCCACCAGCCCCTGTTCAAAAGCCTTCTCTGGCCTCCGCATGACTCAGGGGCCCCTCTGCGACGGAGCAGGCCCTGCAGACCCGTCCGGCACCAGCACCCCGAGTTCCAGCTACTCCAGCGCACTGAAGGCATCTGGGCCGCCTCCTCTCACGCACCCCAGCCCCTTAGCAGAGAGTCTCCTTAGGTGCGGTTTCCCCACCCCCTCCCCACAGTCTCTGAGTCTCCTCCCCCAGCCCCAGCTATTCACACATGGGGTTGCCATCCTCGGTTTCTCTAACCGTCTGCCCTCCCCCCAGCACCACCACCAAACAGTGAGCACCCTGAGGGCAGATCCAGCGTGTGCGGATTCACCCCGGCCTCGGTACCAGCTCAGGCCTGGCACCAGGAGCTGTTCAGCACGTGTGTAACAGAGGAAGGGACCGGCACAGCACGAGCTACGACAACGCTGCTGGAAAGGCCCCTGCCCACGATCGCCGTTTACCATCACCCCGAAGGGCATGCCGTCTCGGCGGGAGACAGTGCGTGAAGACAGAAATCCTGTGTCTGGACTGTGTCGTCAGTCATAAAAAATAAATCTGTCTTCAGCATCCCAAGAGACCCTCAGGACACCTCCCCTCCTGTCTAATGCGGGGTTTCTCAGTCTTTCCGCTATGGACTTTTTTGGCCGGGTAATTCTCTGTTGAGGGGTGGGGCGTCCCGTGCACGGTAAG
The DNA here is from genome assembly GCA_004026545.1 of Mormoops blainvillei. Lineage (NCBI taxonomy): Eukaryota > Metazoa > Chordata > Mammalia > Chiroptera > Mormoopidae > Mormoops > Mormoops blainvillei. Next base: position 2,167 of record PVJD01009009.1, read on the forward strand.
ATGTTGGCCAGCGTCCTTGGCCTCTGCCCTGCTAGACGCCAGCACCACTCTGCCCAGCCGCGAGAACAAAAATGTCTCCAGGCTTTGCCTGACGCCCCTGCCCGGGAGGCGACAGGTAGCAACACCAATGGAAGCTGCCGGGTTCAAGACAGGAGAGCGGTGTGGTTAGCAGCCCAGGGAGACTCTGGGCAGAGCTGACCGGTGGCCACTGTCTGCCTTCGTCTGCCTCTCGGCAGTCACTTAACAATGTCATCGATAAAATACCCATCTCGCTGCCCACGCCGGTCCGTCTCCCTGCCTGTTTCATGTCCCCACCTGTGCATTGAGGAGTTAAGAGTAGTCATGTTTAAGGTATGGCACACAGACAGTGCTCAGTGGATTTTTATGATCTCAACTTATCAGCACCTTTAACCAATTTTCACAGCAGAGCTCCTGGAGGCACCAAAGATAACCAACAAAAAAGACACAAGCTAACTGGCTCCTCACCTCCATGCCACTATCAAGAGGCCCAAGAGACGCCCCATCCCAGAGGCAGAACTGACCCTCCTCGTCTAGAACGTTCCCTGTGAGTGGAGAGGGCCGCGCGGGAAGGGCGATGCTAGACCAGTCTGAGGAGGGGGCCCCTATCGCACAGAATGAGAAAGTCTCTCCCTGCGGAGAGGAGCCCCGCACCCTGCGGGGAAGCTCAGCGCACTTCCCTGCAGCTGGAATGCGGCTGGAAAAGCGCTTACAGGGGAGATAAAAGTGAGCAGTGGGTTGAAAAGTCAGCACCCGGCGCAGTGCCTAGCACATAGTTGGGTTCAGTAAGCACTTGTTAAGAGCCCAGACATGCCCTGGCTGGTGTGGCTCAGTGGATTGAGTGCCGGTCGGGGAACCAAAGGGTCGCAGGTTAGATTCCCAGTCAGGGCCCATGGCTGGGTTGCGGGCCAGGTCCCCAGTAGGGGGCGCACGAGAGGCAGCCACGCACGGATGTTTCCTCCTTTCTCCCTCCCTTCCCTCTCTCTACAAATAAACAAATCTTTCAAAAACGGAGTGCGAATAAATAAACCCATGTATAATTATTAACAAATCAGGCTGCCCATGACATGTTGCTTAATGAAAAACAATGTAGGTAAGAGAACATGCTGTGTGCGTGTGTGTGTGTGTTTGTGTGTACATGCAAACAGAGAAAAAGAGGAAATTAAGTGATTAATTTCTGGAAAGACAGCCATCCAAATATTAATAAGTTAGGCAATTTGAGAGTGTCGTCATTTTTACTTTCTACCTTACAGGCTTTAAGAAATAAGAATTTGCTTACAATTTAAAGAAAATCAATGTTTACAACAAACATAGCATCGATTTAACGAAAAAGCTATTTTATTAAAAATTACTAAGAAGGAAAGAAAGGACCCAGAGAGAGGGCAGAGCACGTGGGGCAGAGACGAAGGCAGGCAGGGGCGAGGGCGGGGAGAAAAGAGGGCAGGCTGCAGCGGGCAGTCGGCTCGGGCCGGGGGCGGCGTGCCTTCCGAGCCGCCTCCCCACTCGGACAGTGCGCGCCAGGCTGCCAAGTTCTCGCTGGCTTCCCAGCCACTCTGTTCCATGCCAGTACCTTGGGGTTCCCTTGCACAACGGGGTGGCCGAGGGGGGTAGGGGCAGGGAGCTCTTCGGTGGTGACTAAACACAGGCACGTGGGGAGAAAACACCAAGGTAGAAGTCCGGGCTCCCGGTCACCTGTCCCGCTGGTAGGGGACGCACGTGGAGGCAGCCTTGGGAAGGACCTTCACAGGCGTCTTCCCCTTCCCTCCCCGCTCCTCCCTCCCACGGCCGGTTAATGATACTCGGACGTACACACTCCCAGTGGTGGGGGGAAGGGGGATGGGGGGGTCCCAGCTCAGGGCCGTGTGCGCAAGCGCGCGCGCGTGCGTGTGCGTGTGTGTAGCAGGGTGGGAGAGGGGTCTCAGCCACATTCAGCCAAGCTGTATAATTATTCCAGGGAACATCACTCCCCACCAGCGAAACTAAAATCACAGCTCTCCTGCCTGCCTGCCTCCCTCCCACAGGCGGTAACAGCCCCAGATCTCTTTCTACAGAGGACATGTGGCTGATGGCAGTTGGTATGGCAACTGAAGAGCCCTTACAGTGGGCTCTGCTGTCCTGGCCCACCCAGGGCCTGTGCTCAGCCCACTCCCGGGCGCCTCTCGGTCCCTTCCTCCCCCATCCTAGGAACCAGCATAATCCCTTCGGGCACCCGGCGCCTTGAAGTGTCAGAACCACGCCACCTTGCCCCGCTGTACAGACAACACCAAGGCCGGGAAACGAAGGCGTTTCTCTAAAATCTCAGGGAGCAGTGAATGGAGGAAGCCGGTTCTCTGGCAGAGCTGGCTTCCCGATAGACATCCCGCTACACCGCCAGTCCTCCGGGACTGCCCCCAGAGCATCCCCTAAAGACCTTCTCTGTTTCCCAAACCTGCCTGGGAGGGACGGGCAGCTGGGGGCTTCCTGTCTGGGACCAGAGTGAAAGGGCTGAAAGAGGGAACGAGGAAGGAGCAGCCAGCAGCCACAAAAGGGCTCGGCCTCTCTGCCAAACAGGCTCCACGCAGCCGGGCACAGCCTGGGCCAGGGCTCCCAGCACCGCCCTGGCCCTGTGGCCAAGGCCATTCATTCTCTGCCTCCCTCCCAGCAGCGCTAGGAGGCCAGGGCATGGGACACAGCTTCCCTGCAGCCCTGAGTCGTGCCACCCACGGCGTGAGCTCTGGGAACATGTCCGCCTCTTGCCACAGCCACAGTGGGCAGCGAGCAAAGCGGGTCAGCCCTGACCTTCCTTTCCGCCAGAGGGAGGATTCTGACTCGGCGGCGACCTCCAGGGATTCAGAGCTGGAAAGAAACGCGGATCCTAAACGGGGAAACTGAGGCTCAAAGAGGGTCAGATGGTGGCGAAGACAGCACTCAGAGTCCACGTAGGTCCCCGACTGGCCTGGGAAGCCACCTACAGCTGGGAAGTCCCCATTTGCGAAGGGGAGAGAAGGAAGGCAGGACGAGCGCTCGAACTCCCTATCAGCACCGTGGCAATGCGGGGTGGAGGTGGGGAGGGAAGCAGGCTATGCGCCCTGGGGAGATTCTGCGCCCAGGGCTGAGCCTATGGTTGCGTTGTGGGGCCAAGATCTGTGTTAAGCTCTCGGTTTCTGTGCTTGTTGGGGTTGTTCTTGCGTCCTGGGACGTGTGAACCCCTAGGCTGGTGTGTCCGGGTGTTTCTGTGCCCCTTGGAATTCTTTACAGGACACCTCCCATCTGGCACCAGCAGCTCCCGAGTTCGCGAGCCCCGGGGGAGCTGTGCCCACCCAGAAATCCACGCGCTCCAACTCAGTGCCCCCAGTTCGGAGCCCGCTGCTGGGACCCGGCGCTTGGAGTCCGCGGGACTGCCGGGAGATGCGACTGACCTTGGCGGGCATCAGAATGATGAGTGGTAGCAGCAGTATCGGGGTGGCGAACAAGATCACGAAGGACTTGAACTTGCAGACATAGCTCAGTGCCGAAGCCATCGTGCCGGAGGGAGATGGGCGGGAGAGGCTTGTGAGGGGCAGCAAGAGGCTCCGCGGGCTTAAGAAGGGGCCACGGTCCCCGGGGATGGTGGTGGGGGCGGCAACTCCGCCCCCCACGGTGGAGCCTCCGCAAGGCCCGGGGGCGGGGCCACCCCGCGGGGTCGTTGGGGCCCGCCTGCCCCCAACTCTGCCACCCGGCGGCGGCGGGAGGCTCCTGCGGCCTCCAGCGCATCGGACCCGCCCTCCGGGGCCGGCCGGGCCCCGGCACTCTCCAAGTCTCTCCAGGGCCGCCCTGGAGAGAAGCGCGCCCCGGGGCTGCCAGGCGGGATGTGCGCGGTCATTCATTCTGCCAGCTTTGGCGTGTGGCCCCTCTTGTCCGTCTTCACCTGCCTTTCCTGCGCCCTGCAAGGGTCCCAGGTGAAAATCTCCACGTGCCTTGGGGTCTTTCAGATCTAAATCTTCCCTGTCTCTGGCTCCTTCGTCCTTCGCACCCACCTCTCGGAGGGGTCTCCGGCAGAGGTGACGACCCCGCCCCTCGCCTCCACACAACGGGCCTCCCGCAAGCGTCCGTGTTTCTCTGGGCAACGGGATGTCTTCCCGCGCGCGCGCCCTCGGCTCCGCGCGTCCTGGCGCCTCTTCCGCGATCGCGGAAGAGGCAAAGCTTTGGTCCCGCGCAGGCCGGGCGCTTTCGGCCCCGCTGCGCGCACCCGCGCCGCCGACGCGCTCAGTTACTTCGGTGGGCAGTAGAACGATAGGCGCTCCCCTTGGAGGGCGGACTGAGCCCCAGCTACCACCGCTGCCGTCCTGACCAAGGCAGCTACTGCCATTTTACTGCGGGAAACGGGTCTAGCAAGGAAGGGACTAACCAAGGCTACACCGCAAGGGCCATTCATTCATTTGGCCACCTGCCACAAGTCCCGAGCACCTCCATTCTGTGCTAAGCCCTGTTTTGGGTGCTGGGAATGCAAGGGTGCAGCCCATGCCACCTCTGTCTGTCACTTTCTTCTCTTCTTCTTTCTCCTCCTCTGCCTGCCTGTCTACTCATTCTGCAGCTTTCTCTGGGGGAGTCTTATGCCTGCCAGAGGTTTAACCACAGTTTGCTCCTTAGTAATTACCACCCTGTCTTCAACCCAGCCATGATGTGGGAGCCCCAGATCTCCACAGTTCCATTCTTTTTTAAAACCTTTTTTATTGTTATTCTATTACAGTCGTCCCGTTTTTCCCTCCTGCCCTCCTCCGCCCAGCCCAACCTCCACTCCCACAGTCCGTCCCCACACTGTTGTCCATGTCCAAGGGTCATTTATGCATGTTCTTTTAACTACTCCCCCTTCTCTCCACCATTCCCCCCGCCCCCCTTTCTCCTGGCAGCTGTCAGTCTGTTCCCTGTTTCCGTGTCTCCGGTTCTATTTTGCTTGTTAGTTTACTTTTGTTCATTAGGTTCCTCTTGTAGGTGAGATCATACGGTATTTGTCTTTCACCAGCTGGCTTATTTCACTTAGCATAATGCTCTCCAGTTCTCTCTGTGCCGTCACAAAAGGTAGGAGTTCCTTCTTTCTGTCTGTTGCATGGTATTCCACAGTGTAAATGTACCATAGTTTTTTGATGCACTCATTTACTGTTGGGCACTTAGGCAGATTCCAGCACTTGGCTCTTGTAAATTGTGCTGCTATGAACATCAGGGCACATAGGTTCTTCTGAATTGGTGTTTCGAGATTCTTAGGGTATAATCCCAGCAGTGGAATTGCTGGGTCAAAAGGCAGTTCCATTTTTAGTTTTTTGAGGCAATTCCAAACTGTTTTCCACAGTGGCTGCACCAGTCCACATTCCCACCCACAGTGCACGAGGGCTCCCTTTTCTCCACAGCCTCACCAGCCCTTGTTGTTTGTTGATTTGTTTACAGTGGCCATTCTGGCTGGTGTGAACTGGTATCTCACTGTGGTTTTAATTTGCATCTCTCTGATGGCTAGTGATGCTGAGCATCCTTTCATATGCCTCTGGGCCTCTGTACGTCCTCCGTGGAGAAGGGTCTGTTCAGGTCCTTTGCCCATTTTTTATTTGGGTTGTTTGCTTTCCTGGAGTGCAGTTGTGTGAGTTCTTCATATATTTTGGAGATCAAACCTTTGTCCAAGGTATCATTGGCAAATATATTTTCCCATACAGTTGGTCCCCTTTTCATTTTGCTGATGTTTTCTGTAGCCGTGCAGAAGCTTCTTATTTTGATGAAGTCCCACTTGTTTATGCTTTCCTTTTTGTCCGCTGCTCTAGGGGACATATCGTAGAAAATATTGCTGCGTGGAATATCCGAGATTTTCCTGCCTATGTTCTCCTCTAGGACTTTTATGGTGTCACGACTTATATTTAAGTCTTTTACCCATCTTGAGTTTATTTTGTGTGTGGTGTAAGTTGGTGGCCGAATTTCATTTTTTTGCATGTAGCTGTCCAGATCTCCCAACACCATTTGTTGATGAGGTTATTTTTACTGCATTTTATGCTTCTGCTCCCTTTGGCAAATACTAATTAACCATAGAGACATGGGTCTATTTCTGGGCTCTCTATTCTGTTCCATTGACCTATGTGTCTGTCCTTATGCCAGTTCCAGACTGTTTTGGTTACAGTGGCCTTATAATGTAGCTTGATGTCAGGTATTGTGATCCCTCCTACCTTCTTCTTTCTCAAAATTGCTGCAGCTATTCGGGGTTGTTTATGGTGCCATATAAATTTTTGCAATGTTTGTTCTATATCTATGAAATATGTCATTGGTATTTTAATAGGGATTGTGTTGAATCTATAAATTGATTTGGGTAGTGTGGACATTTTGATGATGTCAAGTCTTCCAATCCATAATGTGGCATATGCTTCCATTTATTTGTGTCTTCCTGAATTTCTTTCTTCAGGGTCGTATAGTTTTCTGAGTACAGGTCTTTTACCTCCTTGGTTCAGTTTATTCTTGTTGCTATAGTAAAGGGGATTTTTTCCCTGATTTCCGATTCTGATATTTCATTGTTGGTGTACAAAAATGCCTTCGATTTCTGAATATTGACTTTGTATCCTGCTGATTTGCCAAATTCACGTATTAGGCTGAGTGGTTTTTGGGTGGAGTCTATAGGGTTTTCTATGTACGCTATCATGTCATCTGCAAACAGTGACAGTTTTACTTCCTCCTTTCCGATTTGGATGCCTTTAATTTCTTTTTCTTGTCTGATCACTGTGGCTATAACTTCTAGCACTGTGTTGAACAAGCGGAGTGAAAGCAGACACCCTCGTCTTGTTCTTATTCTTAAGAGGAAAATTTTCGTTTTTGCCCATTGAGTATGATGGTTTCTCGTATTGGTTTCGTATTGGTTTTTTCAAAGCCTGACTGGGCCTGAGGCCCTAAAACTCAACAAATCCTGCCTAAATCAAGTTCATGACTCTCGCTCCCTGGAACCGCCACCTATGAACACATACTCCCCCAGACCCTCCCTGCATCTGTCTGCCTTATGCTCTCCCCGTTTGTAATTCTCTTATCGAACCCTAGATTTCCCTCCCCCACCCCATCCCGGGGCACTTAACAGTATTTGTACCTATATATCTACTGGTGTGATTTTTATTTAATGTCTGTTTTATTTAATACCGTATGTTCAGCCGGTACCTGTTACAATGCCTGAGCCAGTGTGTGCGCTCAAGACATTTTCCCTGGCATTTATGCATGAACGCATGCAAACCGCTTCGGTGCAATAATACAGCTGTCTGACATGGACTTTCACACCGTCCGAGCAAGCGCGCTGGAGCCAGGCCACCTGGATCCACATCCGGGCCCCATCCCATCCGGGCTGTGTGCCTTAGCCGAGTTGCCTTCTCTGGGCTTATTTTTTCATGAGGTGATAACACCGAATTTGATTCCAAAAGGTTGCTTTGGAGGTGACAGGAGTGGATACTCAGAGAGTGCTTAACACGACACTCTGGCATACAGTAAGCTATCAGTAAATATTTCCTTTTGCAAATATATGCAAACTACTCTGAGTGGCGGGAGCCACGGGGGAAGCCCTCACCCAGGAGGTGGCTTTGAACTGAGACTTCGGGAGTAAGTGAAAATTGGTCAGGCAGTGGAAGCTGGTTAAAATCGCCGATGAATATGAAAGTATTAAACCTGTTGAGGAAAAAATCCCCAGGTAATTCAGGAATACCAGAGACTAAAGTACAACAACAACAAAAGCTGAATAAATGGAGAGACTATACCAAGTCCATGGATAGGAAGACAAAACTTTGCGAAGATTTTCGCTCCTCTCAAATTTACAAACTCTTTTCAATTCCCGTTAAAGTTCCCAAAGAATTTTTATTTGACAAGCTAAATCTAAAGTTCAAACTTTTGAAAGGAGCCAGGAATAGTTAAGACATTTCTGGAAAAGTGGGGGGAAATTGTCTATCAGAAGTCAAGAGTCACAACGCTGTCGCAAATAGCCCAAAAATAGACCCGTGGAAACGTGACATACAAAAGAGATTGGCGGCTGCTGGACCAATTAGTTTTTAGCAGTGAAACATTTTTCTTTCACTAAATATGTTAAACACATAAGAAAAGTTTGATCATGATATGTGATAAATTAATAAAGTTATTTCTGCTTTTTTATCATGAATCATTGAATTATTCCCAAAAGCTGAAGTGAGAGTTGAATTTATGCATGCAAATTTGTTTACCAAAGAAATGCTCTGCTTTTATCATACTCCCGCATCACAAATAACTTACAATTTTAGCCACATATTACATTGCATGATAACAATGAAATAGTGAAAAAGAATTTCGATTTCCATCTTGTATTGATTAACTTATCATAAAATGGATTATGTGCCAACCATTTTATCTCGATGTGGCTGCTTTTAGTAACCTGTCATCAGGATGTGTTCTGTATTTTATTTCTCAGATTTTAAAAATAATATTTCCCAAAACATGAATCCAAACACTAAAATGTAGTTCTTAAGCTTCGAAATAAATAATTCCCTAACTAAAAATAGGGACATACATAAAATCATAATTATTTTAGAATATTTACTTATAGTGATACATAGCATGTAATTGCAGTTCTCATCCCCACATGAATAATTTAATAGAATTTTCATCTTAAAGCTGTGGTAGTAAAATCTACTTTTGGTATAAGATATTTAAATTAGGTATGTTTTATCAATTTGATCTGTTTAAATATGCAGTTATTACTTTCTGGCCCAAATTAACTGGCATTGTGTACAATTTACAGTTTTGAAAATTTGCCAGCCTTCCAGTGCATTTCTAATAAGTAGAAAATGGGGGTGTTGAAGAAAATAAAGATGAGGATTCTCTTGGATACGGGAAGGTGGCAGATGCCATTTCTCAACAAAACAAACTCCAGACATGACACAAATACAGAAGAGTTTTTCAACCCCACAAAACTCAAGCGCAACCAAATCAGAATTTAAAGCAAAACTTTAAATTTCGATGCTGTGCTGAGTTTGATAATGCTCTCTGGCAAAGTCATTGATTTACAAAACCACCTATTAAGCAAAAGCATCAGTTTACAAAACAGCTTCTACAAATACACCCATTATTTTTTATCGGGGTATAATTGCATATAAGATACTGGTTTCAGGTGCACAGTAGAATGATTCCATATTTGTGTATATTGCAAAATAGCACAATAAGTCTAGTTACCATCGGTCACTACACACAGTTACAAAAAATTTTTTCTTGTGATGAGAACTTACAAGATCTTGGCAACTTTCAAATATACGATTCAGTATCATTTACAACAGTCACCATGCTGCATACGACATCCTATTGATTTATGTGTTATAACGGGGAGTGTGTAACTTTTGACTCCCTTCATCCATTCCCCCCCCCACCCCTGCCTCTAGCACCCACTAATCTAGGCTACGAGTTCTCTCTCTTTTTTAAAAATTCCACATTTAAGTGAGATTGTAACGGTAGGTCATTGTAGTGGTGGGGAACTGTAACCCACCCCCCGATTCTTTTGCCATTGTTTTTGTGAATGCGGACTCTGCCTGATCCGTAGCTTGTAGATGAACAGCATATTCGTACAAGAATCCTAAAAACTAACTTCAAAAGATACAGACTCTGACCTTCAGGCATCCCACCTGCAGGAGACCTGCTGACCTTCAGCCCTGGAGTCAGGGTGAAGCGAAGCCAGGATGACTAAACGGGGGTGACACACCCCGGACCGCCGCTTGTCTTATCGGAGCGCACCGTGCTGGTCTGCGCGTAGGGCACTTTCCAAACTCCTCCCTTGATCGCTTTGTTCTGTTCCCCTCTCGCTCCTTATAAAAACCTCTGCCTGCACTGAGAGCCGGAGATGAGTTTGGAGACATGAGTTCCCCATCTTCCCAGGGAGGTGGGCCTTGACACGTGAGTCCCCCATCTTCCAAATGGCTGCCACCTAAAAATAAACCGCTTCCCTTTACATCGGCACCTGCCTCTCGAGTAGTGACTTCTGTAGCGGCGGGCTGCCAGACCTCCTTTCGGTTACAAGATCATATGGTGCTCGTCTTCTTCTGTCTGACTTATTTGACTTAGCATAATGCCCGCAAGGTCCAACCATCATGAATGGCAAGATTTTGTTCTTTATCTGTTTACCATTGACGGGCACTTAGGTTGCTTCCGTATCTTGGCTGTTGTAAATAGTGCCACAGTGAGCCTAGGGGTGCATGTGTCTTTTCCAATTAGTGCTTTTATTGTCTTCAGATAAGTACCCTTGGGTGAAACTGCCGGATCATATGATAGTTCTATTCTCAATGTTTTGAGAAACCTTTATAGTGGCTACACCAACTTACACACGGTGGGGCAAAAGTAAGTTTACAGCCCTGACCAAATGGCTCAGTTGTGTTCAGAACGTTGTCCTGTGCACCAGAGGGTCATGGGTGTGAGTCCCCGTCGGGGCACACGCCTAGGTCTCAGGTTTGATCCCCAGCCAGGGCACATATGGGAGGCAACAGATCTGTGATGTCTCTCACTCCCTCTCCCCCTTCCCCTGTAAACATATTCTCAAGTAAGGATTTAAAAAAAAAAAAAAGTAGGTTTACAGTTGCGAGTACGTGAAACACAGAATGTATTCTTGTATTATTACTTATGAATCATTGTATTATTTTCCACATGAACAACTGTAAACCCACTTTTGCCCCACCCAGTATTCCTACCAGCAGTGCATAAGGGCACCCTTTTCTCTCCATCCTCTCTAACACTTGTTTCTTGTCTTTGTGATAAAAGCCACTCTGACAGGTGTGCAGCAATATTTCATTGTAGTTTTGATTTGCATTTGCCTGATGATTAATTACACTATGTATCTTTCCATGTGCCCGTTGGACGCCTATATGTCTTTTTGGAAAAATGTCTGTTTGGGTCCTCTGCCCATTTTTTAAACTGGATTGCTTGGGGAGAGGGTTATCGCTGCCGTTGAGTTGCATGTGTTCTTTATGTAGTATGGATATTAACCCTTTACCGGATACAGGATTTGCAAATGTCTTCTCTCCTCCGGTTTGGCTGCCTTTTCACTGGGTGGTTTCCTTTGCTGTGTAGCTTTTTGGTTTGACGTAGTCACATTTGTTTATTTTTGCTTTTGTCGCCCTTGCCTTTGGAGTCAAGTCCAAAAAATCATTGCCAAGATCAATGTCATGGAGCTTATCATCTTTATTTTCTCCTGGAGTTTTATGACTTCAGGCCTTACTTTCAAGTCTTTAATCCCAGATTTTCAACCTTTTTCACCTCATCGCACACAGAAAATAATTACTAAAACTCTGCAGCACACACACACACACACACACAAATATATTATGTTTTTTGCTGATCCGACACAAAAAATAGGGTAACTTCGGTTCATTCACACAAGACAGCTACCGTTGTGCTGGTTGTTGTCATTTTTAAATTTGACAGTCCAAGGGAAAAGAGGCCGGTATCCCTGACTAAAAAGTCAGATATTGCACGTTCTAAAAATATTGCAGCACCCTGGTGAAAATTTCTGCTTTGATCCATTTTGAGTTAATTTTTGTGTGTGGTGTAAGAAGTGGCTCCGTTTCATCCTTTTGCATGTGGTCATCCAGTTTCCCCAACACAACTTATTGAAGAGGCTGTCCTTTCCCTACTGTATTCTACACAAGAAGATATTGTGTATATTCTTGCCTCCTTTGTCATATATTAGTGGGCCACACATGTGTGGGTCCATTTCTGGGCTCTCCATTCTGTTCCATTGATCTATGTGTCTGTTTTTATGCCAGCACCAGACTGTTTTTGGTTACTGTAGATTGTAATAGATTTGAAATCAGGCAATGTGATAGCTCCAGCTTTGTTCTTCTTTTTCAGGATGGCTTACACCCATTAATTTTTTTATGAAACAAGCTAAGAATATTCATAAAAATGTTAAGTAAGCTTGACATCCCCACAAGGTCACCAAAGTCAACTTCGGAAAGCTTGCCCACAACGGTGCGAAGACTCAGACATCATGGACCACTCTTAGAAATATTCATAGCTGATACATTATTGATGCCGAATGGACACAGAATGCCAAGTACATTTTTTCAATTAAATCTATTTCGCAGCAAACACTATGGCTCTCCACAGAGGGAATGAAGAGAAGGGAAGACATTGCTCAGCAACTTTTATCATAAATTGCAATATGTATGCAGACCTACTAGAATGGTTGAAATAAAAAGTACTGACTAAGTTCTGGTGATTTGCTATTGGATCTCTCATATATTGCTGGTGGGGACTGAAAACAGTACAGACACTCTGAAAATCAGTCTGACAGTTTCTCATAAAGTTAAACTTAACGTTTACCATATAAACCTGTCATTGTACTCCTGGGCACTTATCCCAGAGAAATGAAAACTTACGTTCGCTTAAACCTTTATGTGAATGTTCACAGCAATTTTATTTATAACGGCCCCATGCTAGAGACAATTCACATGGCCTTCCACAGGTGAGTGAATAAACACTGTGGAATACTACTCAGCAGTGAAAAAAGAACCTACAGTTGGCTCTCGAGGGCGTTGTGTTGCATCAGGAAAAAAAAAAAAAGCCCTATCTCAAAAGGTTATTTTTGGTTTTATTCCATTGCCATAACATTTTGCAAGTGAAAAAATCAGAGACAGCACAGACCAGTGGCTGCAAGGCGTCGGACGTGGGAGAGGATGTGACTCAGAAAAGGGGACTGAGCGGTTTTCTGCCCAGACCGTGGTGATGGCTGTACTAACATATACATGTGATAACTTTTCATAGGAGTGTAGCCACACATGCACTTACCAGCTGTGCATGTGAAAATCATCAACTCCAGATAAAGCCTGTAGTTGATTTCGTACTGTTGTGCTCACATCAGTGTCCAGTTTTTAATAAGGCTCTGTGGTTCCGTGGACTACTGCTTCTCAGCTATCCGGAGAGCTGGTGAATGGGAATCCTCTGTGCTACTTTTGCAGCCCCTTACAAATCAGACTATGCTAAAGTTTAAAAACCATTTTAAAGGTGACATAAATAAAAAATATACTTTAGACTGACGACCCCAGTCCCTCCCAGTTCCTATTTTTTGGCTAATATTATAGCGAAGAAAATGGTATTATTGATGGAATTTCGACAGGCACAGCAAAGCAGCTGAGAGTGGACTTCTCAGACTTTGAGCCGCCGGGCGCACGTGGATGCCGAAGTTATTTCCGTGGAGCGCTGCGCTCCACCGACTGGTCACAAGACCGGCGTCGCTTGTTTCCCCACTTTAACTTGGGAACACTGTTTTATTTGTAAGCAAGCTCTGGCTGCTGAAGAGTCAGGGCCTGATTTGTCCAGAGTGTTGGGTGTTGCTATTCACAGCGAGTATGGGTCAGCTCTCGCCGGGTTAGGTCTGCTACAACAAATATTTATCCCCGGCTGCGAGTCCGGTCGCTGGGAGGTTGTGGTTTTGCAACCCCGCTCCTGGCCGTGGGGAGACCGCGGGCAGCCCCGTACTCTCCTCCTTCAGGACGGTGGGGCTGCTTCATGTGCGTTCTCTCCAAGACCCAGACTGGGGAAGGAAACGCCCTCTGTCACCGCTGCTCTCCTGTGTGGAGCAGCAGCAAGACGGCTGGTGGGACCTCGCGGCGCCTCTAAAGCGCTGCTCGGGCACAGCCGACTTCACATTCCTCACCTTCTACCAGCCAGAGCGGGTCCCAGGGCCAAGTCCAAAGTCAGGGGGGCGGGGAAATGTACTCTGTCTACAGGAAGGATTGCAAAGGCGGGGAGGGAATTAATAATTATATGTAAACGATATGACCCGTTGTTACCAAACCCATGGGGTTTGCCACTTGGGGTGCTCTATTCAAAAACTGAGACACGGTTGTCACAAGGTAGTGTTATTTATTTACTTGGAACAAGGAAAGAACGCAAGGAATTCACATCCATAGTTCTACCTCCCCAAAGGGCGGCTGCTTCGCTGTTGCTTGTATCCGCTGTTTGGTCAATTTCGTGTTGATTTCTGCGGGGCTCTTGGCTACTTTCTTGGCGCTGAGTTCCCGCCGGACTCCCCCTGTTTACAGCTGCATCTACAAAATACTGTGCTACATGTTAACATTTAGCAAGAGACGACATTTAGCACTTCCCTTGGGACCCTTGACCTCGCTCACATGATCACACATGAAAAATATTATTAAGTCAAGGGAATTATATTTAATATCTTTTAAAAGTCATGTGTGCAGACACAGGTTCAACTTATGTGAGTTATGCGAGCTCTGGTCCTTCATTTACACGAATTTAGAAGAGAGATGATTGTTATAGGAATTGCAAATTAACATAGCTGTTCAACCTGGAAAATTGAAATCAGACTTTTTTACACAGAATGAAGTCTGATCTGGATGATTAACTTGACAATGAAGACTGACTTTGTTTATTTGTTAGTTTGTTGCTTCGTGTTTTATAGCCCACATGTGAGTGAAATCACACACTTATTTCACTTTGCATGACACCCTCAAAATTCGTCTATGCTGTGCTAAGCAGTAGTACTTCATCTTTCTATGTCTGAGTAGTATGCCATTGTAAAAATCTATACCACATCTTCTTTATTTGATCATCCATCGAAGGACACTTAGTTGGTTTCCATGTCTTGGCTATTGTAAATAATGACGCTGTGACAGTGGAAAACTGTAATGGTGGGCAACTGTAACCCACCCACCATTCTTTTGACTGTAAGTGCTGACTCTGACTAATATGTAGCTTGCAGGTGAACCGCATGTTTGTAGAGGAATCTCAGGAACTCGCTTCAAAAGACACAGATTCCAACCTTCAGGCATCCCAGTTCCGGGAGGTTTGCCGACCTTCAACGGTGGAGTCAGGGTGATATAAACCAGGGGGACGGGAAGCCAGGGTGACTAAACCAGGGTGACCCACACCAGACCATCACTTGCCTTATGGGGATGGACTGTGCTGCTCATCTGCATGGAGAGAACTTTTCAACCCCCTCCCTTCGTCTCCCTGGTTCTGTTCCCCTCTCCGTCCTTATGAAAACCCCTGGCTGCACTGAGATGGGGAGATGGGCTTTGAGACGTGAGTCCCCCACCTTCCCACAAGATGGGCTCTGTATCCCGCGTAAGTCCTCCATCTTCCAGGCGGCTGCCACCTAAAAATAAACCCCTTTCCTTTCCATCGGCACCTGTCTCTGAAGTATTAGCTTTCAGAGGGGCGGGCAGGTGGACCTGCTTTCAGTTACAATGCAATGAACATGGGGTACATATACCGATACTACCCCAATTAATTTAATGTAAAATAATGTTAAAGACCAATTTGCCAATTAGATTGCATAGAGGATGTTTCCCATAAGCCAACTGAGCTAAATTAGCACATCCAACACTTTGACACATGTATAATTAAAGTACATGATAACAGAAAATAACTTTCTCTTCTACAGGATGTATTAAAGTTGTAAGATATATTGAAATTAACAATATTTTCATTTCCCAAAATCTTTCTGAATATATTGGGTGTTAAATGATACCTCTACATGAAAGAGAAGTTTAATGATCATTTGAAAGTCCTAATAAAGACTTGTGGATGTATGCCTTGAAAGAGGAACAAGAAAATAACCCAAAATGTTTCAGCAACAAATGTTTTTCTGAGTCAGGTGATTTCCAAAGTTTTGCTGTCCACAAATTGAGTGAGAACCCAATCAAGCCAGCAACCGATGCAACGTTAAAGACAATTTTCTCTGATGGACCATTGCATGATATTTGGTGAATTTTGAGTAACTCGGGAAGAGCTCATAGAACAGAAATTCTCTTCTTTAAAAAGCTTCTATTCCTGTCTCTTCATCCACATGAGCAAGTTGCTCAGAGCTCACGCTTGTAACAGAAAATAAGAACAGAGTTGGTGCTGAATCCTGCTTTGTCCAAGTAAGTAAATAAGTACCATTCATCCTTGGCTAATTGATAACAAAAAAGCCCCATCAACCTTATTGTGCTGCCTTTCCGGTCAAACCTCCCTTGTTATATATGCTACTTATGAAAATGTAAGTTACATTTGTGTTGCTTTGGTCAACTGTATACTAATAATTGTTGTCATAACTTGAAGCAGGAGAAAATTTTAACACTTAGAGTCGTACTATTGTAAGAAACTTTAAGACAGGAGTATTTCAATGTACACGTATACCATATTTTTACTAAAGACAAATACGATTGAAAAAACAACAGGAGACTTCAAATGAAAAATATGTTAAAAGAAGTATTGTGAGCTAAAGGGAAAGGAAATAAAAGAAACACGAGAAAAAAATAACTATACAAAATTTTGGTCTAACAAGGGAGAGTTTATTTGAATATTTTTAAAGTGGATAATATCAGGTATCAAGTTACCATGCTATCTAGAGTCTATTGGATACACCTGGAAAAGTGGAGTAGCAGTTTTATTTTTAAATGGTATTGATACTAATGACAGTCTTTGCAACTGTTAGTATGACCCACGTGTATCATTGATATGTAACCATTTTCAACCAACAAATAAAGCAAATTCACATGGTTCAAATTAATATTTAAAATGATGATAAAAATTTTAGATGTCAACTTAAAAATCTAGAAAGAGAGACATAATTTTTTGAAAATTATCTCAGGGAGCGTATAAGCCCCAAAGTTCGAAGACCACCGCGTGCCCCAAAAGAACTTCTTTTGCACAGCAGACATGGGAAAGAAAGTTATGGTGATGGTGTTTGCAACAGCAAATGAATGGAAACACCTAATAACAGGAGAATGGATAAATAAACTTGGATATTTTCATGCCAAATATTTATATACCGGAAAAAATTAAGGAATTAGAGGTATACACATCAATATGAATGAAACTTACAAATACCTGATGAAAGAGTATAATATTTGGTGAAAAAATAAGTTGTAGAAGAATACTTACAGCATGATAATGTTTACAAAATTTAAAACCTGCAATATTTCGCCGAGGGATACAGACAGAAGTAGTAAAGTTATAAAGAATATCAATATAAGTAAACACAACATTTTAGTCTAGTTTTAACCTGGTGGGGAGGCCTGGGATGAGAGAAGGGGTTTCAACCATATCTGAAGTTTTATTATTTTAACTGGGTAGGGATACAGAGATGTTTCTCATTATTCTTCGTGCTTTTAAAAATATTTTAAATATTCGAAAGAAATGTGTATAACATTTTACAGGGTCTGCATTCCCTTAATGCTAGAAAAGCTTAGGTGAGGCTCAAGGTGTAAGATCAAGGAAAGATATTTTAGACCATATAAGAATGACGAATGTCCCCTTCCTGAAAATTTAGCCCTTCAAAGGCCACCGAGGGGCGGGGCGTGGAGGAGTCAGAGCCGCACGGGCCTGAAAAGGCCGTCCCGTGTGTTTTTAAGTTTGGCAAGGTTCTTTGGATCACTGTGTGTATAAAGGATGCCCGAATTAAAGTGGGAGCTTCGACCCCTTTTCCAAACCGACGCCGGGTCCCAAGTGTCGTGTCACGAGAGAGGGACGGCGGCCCTGACCGGCTGCAGACGTGATGAACCCGCGCGTCCCTTTGCGCTGAGAGAGGACTCGGATCTGCCCCCGCGCTCTGCTTAGTCTCCTGCCGCCGTATGGCGAGCACTTTCACAAGGCCTCGTGCCTGAAAATCGGAAACTGCACTCTTATTTTATGAGGTTTACGGAACCTCGACAACAACATAACCAGCCGAGGGCAGTTCATGAAAGGAGCGGCATAAGCCCCGCTCGCTCACAGGTCCGCAGCCACACGCGCCCGAAAGCAGCCACTGCCGAATGCGCGCGGGCGACGGCACCCGCGGCGTCTTGATCCCACGCCCGTCCTCAGCAGTTCTGCTGACCATAGCATTCCCTTATAAATGTAAAAGCATGTTTCTGCTGTTTTCTAACTTTCAGTGTCACTATTTAAAGGTCTACATCCATTCGCGCATTTGGGTTTTTTTAAGGAAATCTGCTGTCTTTTTGTCCTCTCTGGAAATTCACAGGGTCTTCTCCCCTTGCCAGTGTCTGAAGTTTCGTATGAAGGGCCTTTTTATCGGGATCCTGATTCTTCTTGCGCGGAGCACATGGAAGGCTTAGCAAACAGATATGCTCTAGTTCCGGGAATTTTCATTAAATGGTTTCTTTGACTGTTTCTTCCTCTCCATTTTCTCTATTCTCTTTCTAGAACTCTAATTATTTGGATGTTAGATCTCCTGAACTAACCGTCTAATTTTCGTATTGTTTCTTGCCTATGTTTCCTTTCTGTTTGTCTGTTTGCTTTCTTGGGCGTGGGGCAGTTTTCTCTCACCTCTACCTTACAAGATTTCTGTTGAGTTTTCTTTTTTATTTCTTCTAAGAGTACCTTTTTTTTTTTGTTCTTAGTCTTTTTATAGCATTTTCTTCTTGTTTCAGAAAGTATCTTTTAAAAATCTGTCTGAGCATATTACTGTCAGTTCCTTTGAAGGTTTTTTATTATGATATTGTTCCTAAGGACAATAAAATGGAAAATCATAAATCTTAACTTACAGGTGAATGGCTTGACAACTTGAAGCATAGTTATGTAATTAGACACCTTTCAGCAATTAAATAAACTGGAGCTACATATTTGAATGTGGGTAAAAAATATAAGGTTGTGGGAGGGGGTAAGTAAACTGTAGAAATACACACATCACACACTCATATACACTGAACTCCATTTATACAAGGTTTAACAATATGCAAAAACAATATTATATATTGTTCATGGGTCCATAAATACACAGTAAATGTTTAAAAGCTCCACAAGGGTATAATAAACTCCAAACTTAGGAGAATAGTTACATTCAACACATGGGGAGTCAGGGAAACAGAATTGATATTCTGTTTATTCATGATATTTCATGATATTCTGTATATTCATGATATTTCAACTGTTATTTCTAATATTTTCTTTCTTAAGCTGAGTAATGGGTAAAGAGATATTCTTTCTGATAATTTAAAATATTCATAATAATGTTTTATTTATATAAAATAAGTGCTATTAATATAAAATAAAGGGTTGCAGGATTGGTTCAAAATATATATTACTTAAAGTTGACAGAAAGATCAAATTGTATTTAAAACAAATACAAAACAATGAAACCTGGAAAGTCAGGTCCCAGCTTTAAAATGTTAGCCAAAAAACAAACCAAAACCAAATACAAAAACAGGGTCATCAGAGAAGCTATCAATAAAGCCCCAGCTGTCATTTACAAGATGTCAGTGAGTAAATAACCTCGTTTTGTTTAAATTTCAACGAAGAAGGGACAGTGCCCTGAAAGTGATCATATAAAAAAACAATCAAGAAAGAATTGCAACAGAATGGAAATTGTGCAAGCAGAAGGGAGGGCAGTATTCTTAGCATGGCTAAAATGACTTTCCGTGTTGTTCTTCCAAAAGGGTGAACATACAAACCTAATTTTCAGTCGACACTTGCAGCCCTTTCCATCTGCACTGGGCATGGTTCAGACAGCCCTGAAAGTGCGGGTGGAGGGAGGAGACAGAGGTGGAGCTTCGACTTGTACACAAGCATGAGGGTTCTCCCAACCACGTGCCCCAGGATTTCTGGATTGTGCCGAACGTTTGGTGTTCCTTCCCACCAGCAGGCTGCTGTCAAGGCCAAATAAGCCGTGTGGCCCGACCCGCATCACCTTGCTGGCTTTCTGCATCAGAATCCCTACACGGAAATCTCCCCGGAATGAAAGGTGACAGAGTCCCTTGTCTTAATAACATTTCTAATCCGGCCATTAACGGTCACCGTGCTGGGCGTCATTGTGGTGGCCTGGTGTCTCTTCTGCTCTCCCAGCCTCGGCAGTGCTAGAGGTCGACGTGGGCCCCGTCAGAAACTAAAGCAAGACATTCAACAGCGCTAAACAGATCATTTTAACAGCAACAAATGAATTACTCTGTCCGCCTCTTCCCGTTCCCCAGAGGCACACACTTGTGACACTACTTCTAGTGCTTTCTCTCCACATTTCTAAATAAACGGTTTCATAACTCCCTACTGTTAGAAGCTATTTATTGACTTCCTATAAGAAAAGATGAGTATCAGCCCTCCTACACACATCCTATGACACCGGACTCACCCATTTCTCCTTTCCTTCACTATGTCTTCTCGTTACGGTATTAAATAAATATTTAAATTGTTAGGACAATGAAAAGTTTCCAATCAGTTAATTGCCTGCTTTAAAAAAAACAGCTCAGTGCCTTTCAGGGAACTAGAACAGAACCCAGAGTCTCTGCCACCCAACGGGCACGGGGTACAAGATTCCACCCTGTATCGATTGACAAGTAAAGAAACAGGTACGTGGGACCAATTCTAAAAAAAGAAAATACAATCGACAGGGCCCTACTCCCAAATCGCCCGTATGTTGTAATTAGTAGAAAAAGATTTTAAAACAGTTACAGTAACCACGGTCATGGGCAGAAAGAAAAACGCTTCTAATGAACAGATAGGAAGTCTCGGAAATACATAAAAACTATGAAAACAAATCACGTAGAAATTCCGCAACTGAAAAATGCAATATCTCAAATTAAATATTAACAGTAGATAGATGACGGCAGAGGAAAGAGTCAGTGAACTTAAAACTAGATCAATAGAAACTATCCAAATCTGTCCTGGCTGGTGTGGCTCAGTTGGTCGGAGCATGACCCAGTAAACTGAAGGGTCAGAGGTTCTATTCCTGGTAGGGGCATGTGCCTGGGCTGCGGGTTCAGTCCCCAGTCGGGGTGCACACGAGAGGTGGCCTGCTGATGTTTCTCTCCCTCTCTCTCTCCCTCCCTTGTCCTCTGTCTAAAGTCAGTAAGCCTGTTCTTCCTTGGGTGAGGATAAAAATAAATAAATTCAAATCAAAATAAGAAATTATCCAATCTGAAGAACGGAGAAAAAACTTAAAAAAAAAAAAAAGAGAATCTCAGAGACTTGTGGGGAAATATCAAAATATCTAACATATATTTAATCGGGGTTGTAGAAAGAGAGAGAGGAATAATAGAGCAGAAAGATATTTGCCAAAAATGACTAAAATGTTTTCCAAAATTTGGCAAGGGGCATAAATTTAAAGATATAAGGAACTCCGCAAGGCCCACGCAGGATGAATAGGAGGCAAATCATTAGCGAATTGCTGAGAACCAAGGAGAAAGAGGAAGTCTCGACAGCAGCCAGAGGAAAATGTCAAATGACATAGAGGGCGGCCACAGACTCCTCCCTCCCGCATCTTGGCGAGCGGGCAACGTTCTCAGAAACAAAGATTTAGAATTAAGGCTATAACTTGTGCTTGTATCAGTTTCCTACGGCCATAGTGACAAGTGACTGCACTTCCCAGTCACTTGTGACAAGTGACTGCACTTCCCAAGTGACTGCAGAGTGGGTGGTTTTGAATGTCATAGTGACAAGTGACTGCACTTCCCAAGTGACTGCAGAGTGGGTGGTTTTGAATGACATGTGTTATTCTGCCCCAGTCCCGAGGGTCAGGAGCCCCAAGTCAGGTTCGGGAGGCAGACGCCGAGGCCGGGGCTGGGCTGAGCTCCCCGCGGAGGCTCTGCGGGAGACCCAGTTTCCCTGCCGGCCCAGCTTCTAGAGCCGCATTCCTTGGGCGCACGGCCCCTTTGTCCGTCTTCAGAGTCAGCAGCCCAGCATCCTCAGATCTCTCTCTCTGCTTTGTCGCCGCACTACCTTTTCTCTTCTGTCTTCTGGTCAAATCTCCCCGTGCCAACCTCTTATCAGGAAACTTGTGATTCCAGACAGAGCCCACCAGGACCCAGGATGCTCTCCCCATCTCAAGACCCCTGATTTAATCACATACAAAGTCCCCTTGGACACACAAGACAATGCTCACAGGTTCCGGAGCTCAGAACCTAGACATCATAGAGGGTCAGTTTTCCGCCTACCAGAGTCACCTCTAGAGTAACTTAAAAATAATTCAAAGAGATGCAGCAGAAAAGCCAAGCACAAATGAAAACAGAATTCTAAAAAATATTCGAACAATCCAACG
This sequence comes from Mormoops blainvillei, assembly GCA_004026545.1. Taxonomy (NCBI): domain Eukaryota; kingdom Metazoa; phylum Chordata; class Mammalia; order Chiroptera; family Mormoopidae; genus Mormoops; species Mormoops blainvillei. The sequence continues at coordinate 24,128 of PVJD01009009.1, forward strand.
AAGGCAGGAAAGGAGGTAAAAGGGACAAAAAACAGGAGACATACAAAAAAAAAATATGACAACAATGTGGCAGACCTACATTCAACCATATGAGTAATTATATCACATGCCAACGTCCCTTTGGAAGGCGGAAGCAGCCCTGGCCGGCGTAGCTCAGGGGACTGAGCACCGGCCTACGAACCAAAGGGTCGCAGGTTTAATTCCCATTCAGGGTACGTGCCTGGGTTGCAGGCCAACGTTTCTCTCCCTCTCTTTCCCCTTCCCTTCCCCTCTCTCAAAAACTAAATGAACAAAATTAAAAAAAAAAAAAAAAGATGGAAGCAGAGTGCCGCCCTTCCCAGTGCTTGCTAGGTCCGTAGGAAACAACAGGTGTGCACCCACCAAGGGCACGTGCCATGCTACCCCCATATACCCAGCCTTCAGTCTACGTCTCACCCCACCCTCACCCCGCCATCCCGGTGCACACACACGCACACACGCGTAATGGTGAGATTCTACCTGGGTAGTTATCGAGTTCAACTCCATTCCTTGCTTTCCAACCAGCCTCACGTCTCGAGTCTAAGAGCAAAGACCTTATTTTATTTGTGACGGTGGTCCCTGAGCTGGGTGTGTACAGGCCAGTTGGTTCTTAAACAGATTAATGAAGACACAAAATAAAATGGGAAATACGGCGGGCTCTACCATACCTTCTGTATCTCACAATGACAAACGTGGATAAGGGAATAATTCAACGCCGATCATGCCCTCCGCTTTGTAAAATAATACTCTGTTGAGCTGACATGGTACCTTATTGTTTTTCCTAACCGATACTGGCGCATTGGTTCATGTACATTTATATTCCTTTCTTTTTTTTTTTTTTTGGAAGAAATAAGTTAACATGTCAATTTTTAAAAAAAGCTGATGACTATAGACTTCCTTTGAATGAATGTTTACATTTTCATGGCATACATTAAGGAATAATAAAGTTTTATTTAACTTCATCTTTTCGCTTTTCAGTGATCTCCCCAGACGTACCCCGGCCTCCTGCTTGGAGCTCATGTCATGTCACTGAGCTGGAAAAGCAGTGATGAGCAGCTAAAGGTTTAACCACCAGCTCTCTTGGGGCTTGGGGGGGAATGCTCTGACTTGCAGTGTTTGCCAATTTCTGTGGTGTAAACACTCCTACCAAGGCCGATTTGAAGCTACACACACGACCCCGTGAACAGAAAATCTGAAAGAGATGGGCGCAATACTATCTCAGAACCAGTGCCAGCCATTCTGGGGAAGCCCCAGCACACCATTGCAAGAAAAACCACGTGATGTCAAGAACAAGGTAGACACAACCATGCAGAGAGAGCAAAAAAAAAAAGAGTGCTTTAATTCAGGACATGAGTGTAAGCTTCCATTGTTAAAAATTAAAAGACTCATTGCTCTCTAAGATGAGTTCCGAGTGGTTGCTCATCACGGAGGCTTTCGCATGGTAAGTTCACTTCCATTTCTGATAATAAAAAGATGCTCGGGATCTGAATTTTTCTCCTTTTACCCGCCCCCCCAAAAAAGTGACAACTAAAGGTTTGATGTACATGGTCATTCGTCCTGTGTCCCAGGAGATTTAGCAGCAGCTAAGGTGGCTGTACCGCAGCCAAGCTCTAAAAAAATCACCTGAGAGGAAGATAAGGCCCCTGAACACTGTCCCTGAAACATCCCTTTGGGGGACAAAGAGGAGAGCTGTGACTGCTGATTGGCTGGGGACGGGTTGGGGGAGTGGGCGAGGTGGGGCCGTAACCAGGAGAAAGAACCGAGAATCTATGGAAAGACGCCTCTGGCAGAAGAAAGAGAAGGGAAAAGTACTCGGGACCACAAATGCAGACAGAAGCCACGGAGCTGCTGCTTCTTGCCCGCGTTTAATGACAAGGTTCCTTCCCTTTGCATGCCAACGAAGCAAGAGCCAGCAGGGCATCCCCTGACTCTGCCACCCAGCCGGGCCTGGAGTCGGCCCCAAACACATGGCAGATGCCCCCGGGCTGGAATTCCACCCAGAGACTAGTCATTTGATGCTTTGCCTGTGGTCTGAAAAACAAACTCCCACCCAAACATGTTGTGCTTGGGGAGACTGCAGTCTCTATGATCACGTCTCCCGGGACTCAGACCCGCTCTGGCCACACAGGGCCCTTCGAAAGGCACGACCGGCCGACAGAAGCGGGCACCCTTCCACTGTGTAATTTCTGTCTGGGAAGTGAAATACCTCTGTCATTACATCATTTTCCTAAGCGCGACGATCCCTTGACAGAATAAAGCCTCGCTAAGATGGCTTTTCAAAGTCAGCTATTGAAATAACCTTCTGTGGATATTCTCTCCCACCGCCCATGGCCTTGAACAGTGTTGACACACAATTTCTGGTTTTATCCTCACAGCGATGCACCGAGGTGGGTACTGTTACTCCTTCCTCGCGGTCCAGCGCAGCGCTTTGGCTTCCCGCTCCCCTCCTCCAGTGCAAGGGGGCGCGGGGCAGCCCTGCCAAATGGGCCGGAGGGACTGGAGCCCCTGCCCTGACCCCCGGGCCTGACACAAAGACACTGTCGGAAACTCCTGACAGCTGCCAAGCCGGTAGCCACAGTGGCCTGGAGAGGAATTCTAAGCTCACAACAGAACATTTTTCATCTGGTTTTTCATGGGACTGGGTTTGGGGAAGGGTTGGCGACGGGCCAAAAAACGGGCAGCAGCATGATGAAATCACATTAGTCCCCAGCGGGGTGGCGGGGCGGGGGGATTCATATGGCGGTGGGAATGGGGAACAGGCTTTTGTGCCAACCAGAATGGGCCTGGTGGCACACGCCCGTTAAAAAAAGCGATGGCTCAGAAATTTTACTTCATCTGTAATATTCTCATTTTTTTTTAAGACAGCATATTCAGGCATTAGTTACAAAATGAGTTACATTACCTTTAAAAGACAGAAGAAGAGGCCCTCGGGTTTTAGCGTGGGGTGGGGCGGGGTGGGGGGAGGTTGCCGACTTCGGCTCTAATTGCCAGACGCGCGTCCTTCACATCCCCGTCGGGGCGAGCCAGCGACCGGCGGCCCGGCCCGGCCCAGCGTCTGGCTGCCCGCTAGGCGCAGAGCATGTGGGACCCTGTGGCAGAAGGTGCTGGATCTCAAATCACTTGCACCTGTGGTTGGTTGGGGGAGAGTTGGGGCAACAGGCAGACAAGCAGCTACCCATGACCGGAGACAGAGGAGACAGGCGCTATGTCGGCGATAACATCAGAGCTGACCCTGAAGAGCCAGCGACGTCTATGTAAGGGTAGGGGTGGTGCGGGGTGCGACAGTCGGGAAAGAGGCAACATCTTGGAAGGAAGTTAAGAGGTAGATGAAAAACTCATGGTCATTTCCGGCTCCAGCCCCATGCCCCGCCCCCGTCCCTGATCCCCGTCCTCCGGGACGTCTCGCCGTGGCGCCCCTCTTAAATCTCTACCTGCCTCCTCCGTTCGGGGGGACCTCAGCTGCAGACAGCGCATGTGCAAGCTCAGTTGTTGTCATTATTGCTGATATTCACAAGACTGCCTAGAGGTAGACGGGAGTGGGAAGCCAAGGTCAAGGGATTGAGGACTTTGCCCCAAGGATGAGGGAGGACCTCGGGAGGCCAGCCCAGTACCCACCCCACCCCGGCCCCACCAGCTGTCAGATGCGGCGAATGGCGTCTTGCTTAGGCACATAGGCCCCTGCGGCAAGTCGCCCTGGTTTGAATCCCAGCTCTGATATGTGCTGCGTGACCTTGAGCAAAGCACTGCACCTCTCTGTGCCTTCATTCCTACAGGCGCAAAATGGGGCTACTAGTGGTTATACCAGAGCTGTCGGGCAGATTTTAAAAAAATAATAATAACGCCTGTAAAATGATTCGTGTAATGCCTGGAACACAGAAAACATTTCAGCATTCCTTCACTCCTGCCTCCTATCACTTTGATCATTAGCTTCACTGCACGCCGTCTCTCGTTCACCACCGGAATGCATGTTAGAGTCTGGCAGGAGGCTGGAGGCCCCGTCTGGGCCTTTTCCTCAATCCCGTTGCCCTCCTCAGAAAAGCCGCCCCCACCCCACGCGCAGGCTGCACACGAATCCTCTCGGCCTGCTTGTGCCGTCACTCAACGCGTGGTTTGGAATCTTGCTGTTAGCACAGCTGCGTCTGGGGTCTGGGCGAGCTCTGAGGACCCCAGGGCGGGGGAGGGCGTGTAGGCAGCCTCCACATCCCGTTTCCACGCCCCCGAAGCGCTCCCTCTGGCAGGCCACCCCGGCCTCCTCTCCCTGGGCTGGCCCAGCTGTACCTTGGTTTGGGTGGGTTTTCTTGTGAGCTCAGCCACAGGAGGATAGGAGAGCTGGGTGCTCAGCGAATCCCAGGTCCCTTCGTCCGTTACCGGTTCATCCAGGGACAGGGTAGCGAAGAGGAGGAAGTTCAGCCTGTCCCGGCAGCCCTACCCTCAGATCTCCCTGTGCAGCAACCCGGCCCCAGTGTTTCTACCACGAGCACCAAGTGTCTGTCCCCACACCGCACTTCGCCGCTTCCAGAACCTTCGGTGAAGCTCATCTGCCCCATTCTCTTATTCTTCAGGGGGGAAAGCCAAGGGCTGAGGCTTGAGTCTCAGGGTCTGCCTGCGGCTCAGAACCAGTCTCTTCCTCCTACCCCAGTGGCTCCCAACTTCTCTGCACATTAGCATCACCGGGGACCTTTCAAAAGCTCCGAAGTCCCAGCCACAAGCTGGACCAGTGAAATCACACTCTCTGGGCTTGGGGCAGGCATCAGTGCTTTTTCTGGAAGTTCCCCAAGCAATTCCAACTTGTAGACAAGTTTGGAAGCTACTGCGCTCCCACCCCCAGCACCAAGGGCGGCGATAAATGGCCGGGCCCCACGCTAAGTACTTTAAGCACCACCCATCCTTGCTTTAGTGATCTCTCTTTGATTTCTGACATTCGAAACAGCGGGAGGGCCTTCTTCCCATATTAGTGAAAAGCTGCTATGTATTTATCTGCTCTTGTAAAGCTATGAATGCGGTGAGCTTGGGAAAGTTGAAATAAATGAAAATGCCTAGACAAATGTGCAAAACCACAGCCAAAATTCTCCAACTACACATTAACATCTTTTTTTTTTTTAATTGTGTGGCTAGGTTTTAAGAAACTGGTTTCTTTTTTTTTTCTTTTTTTAAGATTTTATTTATTTATTTTTTAGAGAGGGGGAAGGGAGGGAGAAAGAGAGGGAGAGAAACATCAATGTGTGGCTGCCTCTCGTGCAACCCCTACTGGGGACCGGACCCACAACCCAGGCATGTTGGGAATCGAACCCGCAACCCTTTGGTTTGCAGGCCAGCACTCAATCCACTGAGCCACACCAGCCAGGGCTGCACATTAACATCTTATTTGTGCTTATAAACAATAAAAATGACTGTTGATGCCAATTAAAGATGAGCTTGACCTTTTATGAATAAAATTCTGGAAAACAGAAACACACATTAAACCCCTTCTAAAAATTGCAGCCTAACATTTATAATGTCCAAGTGTTTCTAATGAAGCTGCGACTGTTTGTGAATTTTTCAACTCCCTGAGCAATTAGAGAAACTGTTTTATCATTTTCAGCTCTCGAACTGGTTGCACTTCCCTTCTCTCTGTGAACAGAACACAGGGACACAAAACAAATGCCCCCTAGTCACCAGATTCAGTGATGCGTGCATAACTTTGGACGTGTGTTGCTTTTAACAGACCGTGATTTCTTTGACTCTCAGTCCTCTGAGTCAATGAGTCCAGTCATTTCTAACTACCTGGGTCGTGGACTCCTTCTGAGGGCCTGTGAAAAACGTCGGCTCTTCCTTGGAAACAGGGACACACTCACGTGGAAGCAGTTGTGCTCACGATTTTGGGGAGCCCCTGGTCTCCTAACATCCTCCAGGTCCCCAGCTGAGTCCCACAAATGAGGATACAAACGCCCAAAGGCTAAGGCGACTCGAGCTGCCTGGTAACAACACTATCGGGATTCGAACTCCGACCTCCCGGGGGAGAGAAGCCTAGGACTGCTCTGCCCTCCTCCGAGCCCCGCTCTGCTGCGTATCGACCGTGCGGTGCCCAGCTTACATCGCCCATCAGTGCTTCGGCCTCTTAATCAGAGGGCAGGGCCGATGAAAATAGAATCTTCCTTGCTTGCTGTCACCTTGTTACAGTTATAGTCGTGTTCGCTGCAATTATTTACAAGGAAGGGAAGGGACTCGGGGATGGGCTGCTGTCCTGAGCCGCTAGGCTGCGTCTTGGCAAACAACACCCTGCACCCCCAACCCCTTCTGGGCCCTGCGTTCAAAGTCGTCAGCAACCAGGATCAGAACAGGGCGCCGGAAGCCCGGGAGCTTCTCCCAGGGAGCACCCTCCAAGTTCAACACAGCTCGCTCGCTCGCTCTCGCTCTCCTGCAGAGGAAGGACCAGCAAGGGGGCGGTCACAGTTTGTGGAAGAGGATGGAGCGACCCGCATGCAGTGGGGTGGTCCTGGGCGAGGGGAGGGGCTGCTGCCCCGGGCGGGGGGGGTTGCAGGGGGTGGTCTGGCCTCTGGCTCCCACCATCAGGGTTGTAGTGACAGCCTGTGACAGCAGCGGGGTGACAGCTGAGGCTGCGGGAGGCAGCAGGGGCAGGCCTGGCTGGCCTTGCTACAGAGAGGCTTCCTGGGTGGGTGTGTCCAGCCACGGGAACCCCCGGGGCAACCCTTGGCTGAGAATTCTGAGAACCCCCTCCCTCGCTGGAGCTGTGGGCAGGGCTGCTGGAACGCTTTCGGTTTTGTTTCTTCAAGAAACGAAACTCAATAGGAAGGCTGAGGAGACAGGACATGGAGGGCGCCGTCCAGGTGTGCTGGAACTGGTAAGGAGTTGCTTCTCCCTGGGCGACCTGAGGCTGCCCGGTGAGGGGGCAGCCAGGGCATGTCTGCTTCTGACGCGAGGAGGAAAGCGTCTAGGCACAGAATACCAGGGAGGGGCCGGCTGGGTGCCATGGCCCTGGGGAGGAAGGCTTAGACTCCGGGGCTCTCTGGGGCAAGGGGATGATGGAAAGTGGTCAGCATTACCTTGCGTCACTCGACCGCACTCCCCCTTCCCCCCTCGAGTGGGCTAGACTCTCTGAGACAGTCCTAAAGCCGAAGAGCCAGGCTAATTGTCCCCGCTGGGCGACTCATAGGCCTAATTTGGGGTTCTGATCAGACAGTCTGCACACCAGTCCAGGGCCAACCCTGCGCCCTCTCCCCCCTGCCTTGAGAAGTTGCTGCAGAGCAGGGGAAGGAGACGGAGCAGGACCCGGGGCCATGCCCTGGCTCAGGGGCACCCGGCCCACCGAAGGGCCTCGCTGTCCATGGAAGCTGCCCGCCTGTGGCAGGAACCCGGGGGGAGCTGGAGAGCTCGGCTTCAGCCAGACCCTCCTGGCTCTGGGGTACCTGAACCAGCCCAAGAGAAAGGGCTGAGGGGACAGGGCCCGGAAAGCAGAGGGCGGGGGTCGGGCCAGGCAGCGGAGCAGGAACAGAGGAGGGGAGAGCGAGGCAACCGCCTCTGCGCCGTCCCTCTGGGCAGCGCAGCGCTGAGAGCTCGTTCGGACCAAGGGGAGCCGGGCCCCGGCTGCTCTCCGGTCGCCTCCCTCGTGCCGGGGACTTAGGCGGGCAGCTGTCGTCATCATTCGGGCCTTTAGGGAAGCAGGCTCTGAGCGTCTCTCCTCCAGAGCTCCTTCCACCAGCAGGAGCCGATTGAAGTGAAAGGAGGCGTTTCTTGGTAACAAAGAGTCTTAAGAAATACCATGCCCGGGAACTGGGAGCTTCAGAAGCGTGTGTTCTTTGGGGTCTCTAAGAAAGGGCTCGGGGTCTGTCTGTGGGTTTGCACAGGTGAGCCTGGGGGCAGGAAGTCGGTGGCTGGCCTCTGGCCCCCGCCCCAGCCGTGGGGGTTCGGAGCGTCGGCGTGGCCCTGGCGGCAAGCCGGGGAGAGTACCCGCTGGGACGCTGGGCCGGCCGTGGGCCCGGCAGGGGGACGCTTGACAAAACAAGACGAAACCTTTGAAAGAATTTAATATTTGTTATTTCATGTGTTTAAAAGAGCTTTACGGAGGTATAATGGACATCCACTGCCTTGGTGGCACATTCTCACAGTGTACCGTTTGCTGCGTTTGGCATGTTTATATACCCATAAAACCATCACCACGGTCTAGATAATGAGCCTGCCTGTCACCCCCAAAACTTTCCTGGGGCCCCTTTCTGATCCGTCCCTTCCGCTCCTCTCCTCACTCACCCTCACTAGCCCCGGGCAATATTCAGAGCTTGGTAGAGAACTCTAACCCTTATTTTAAGGTTTAGCATTGTTCTGATTTGGGACCGGCGGGGACAAGTGGCATCATCATCGTATTTTAATTGCCTGAGGCCTCGACATTTCTCAACCCGGAGGTAAAACAGGGCTCCATGTTTTAGACCATGAAATAAGCCTGAGTTTCTTCCCCCTCGACCTTGCAGCAAGAGGAGTGTGGCCTCTGCCCACCTGACGCTCCACGAGGCACACTGCCTGCTGTTCCTGGTCCTCTGCCCTGAGTGCAAGGAGCCCGTCCTGCAGGAGAAAATGGACGAGCACCGCCAGAGCGGGCACCAGCAGGTGAGGCGGCCGCAGGGGGCGGCGGCGGGGCAGAGTCCGGTCCTGGGTCCCCGCTGCAGCCGCTTGGCCAGCTGCTCAGCCCTGCCTGTGTCAGTCCCCGCTGTGAAGAGGACAAGGTCACTCTGCCTTCCTCATACCAAATTGGGCTAACCCCTGATCGTCCCCAACCCCAGCCCTCTCCCTGCAGGCTCGCAGGCTGGGCTGAGGCACGGGCTCCGGGTTTCAGGGAAGGCTGACTTCGTTTTTGTAAAGGGGAAGCAGGAAAGGAAAGCTCTAGAAGGCAGTCATGGCCAAGGTCAGTCCAAGGCTGACTTTTCTTTCCTGCTCTTTCATGTCAATCCCCCTGGGGCCCCCCATCTGTCTTTCTGGAGATCCTCAGGCTTGGGCATCCCTTTCAGCTTCACGGGCCCCCCAAACACGTCTTGAACCCAGGGCGGCTGCCGCAGGGAGGCTGAGGTCACCACACCTGACCCTGGTCCCTAAGCGCGTACGGAGCCAAACCGGCAGCATGAGAAGCCGGGGCAGCCCTGGGGGAAGGCGGCAGGTGCCGGTGGGGCCAGCGTTGCTCTGTCTCTGCTCAGGTCGGGTGTGCCATGTGCCAGCAGACCATGCAGAAGAACTTGCTGGAGTTTCATGAGGTGAGAATCCAGTATTATTCGCCCTTTAAAGCCAAGTGGCCAGCCTGGAAGGGGAGGGAAGGAAAAGAAGGGGCCAATAAAAAAGACTTCCACCTGATCTCTCTCTCCGTACTCCAGGAGGCCCAGGCAACAATGGAGAGCTAGTTCAGCTGGCTGGGCGTCGTCCCACAAAGAGAAAGGTTGCGGGTTCAATGCCTGGACAGGGTGCAAGCCAGGGCTGTGGGTTCGATCCCCAGTCGGGGCGTGTACGAGAGGCGGCTGATCAATGTTTCTCTCTCCCGCCGATGTTTCTCTCCCTCTCTCTCTCCCTCCCTCCCTTCCCCTCTCTCTGGAATCAATGAAAGAAGAACAGGCTTGCCATGGTCCCTGAGCCCAGGAGAGCTCAAATTCCCTGAAGAGGGTCCCCACTCTGGCCCTTCCCACCTGCTTTCTTACTGGCTTCAGTCCCCTAGGGGAATAAGCTCATGACCCCAGCTGGGCTGCCGTCCAGTCACTGCCGGCCGGTGCCCATGCCAGTCCTGCCTGCCTCCCCACAGACCACGGAATGCCAGGAGTGCCCCACCTGCTGTGCGTTCTGCGGGGTAGCCGTGTGCCTCAGTAAGCTGCAAATCCATGAGCACCACTGCGGCAGCCGGACCGAGCTCTGCCAGGACTGCGGCCAGCTCATCGTGGTCCGAGGGCTGGCCCGGCACAGAGATGCATGCCGGACGGAGCGGGCCCAGCCCCAGGGAGGTGAGCAGTGCAGGCTGGGGCCGAAAGGGGACGCTTCGGGGAACGGGAGCCTCTCCCGGCTGGCATGCAAGGAATGTCGGCATTCAACAGGGCAGACCTGTTGTGTATGACAGACGTGTAGGTCTCCAGCTCATCTGGCTATGCTAGTTCCAGACCCTGTGCTAGAGCGGCCTCCTCATGTGTCTGCCGTGGCCTTCGAATGACTGGCCTAGGGAGCCCCAGAGGCAGGCGGTGGGGGCCTGGGAGCCACATGGACGGGTGCAGAGGCTGCGGGGCCCTGCGAAGCGGGAGGCTTCCTGGGAGCTCCCCGGGCACGATCCTAGCCCCGCGCAGATCCACCTGCCTCCTCTCACATGCGGCAAACCCACGCCCAGAATGGGGCAGGAATAAAGCTGGACACCCAAGTCTCCTGACCCCAAATTTGGAGCTTGGCCCACCAGCAGCAGCGGGCTGAGGAAATTAGCTGCAACTCCTGATCTCTGGGCCTCCACGGTGGCTCCCTGTTGGACCCGGTCACCTCTTTATGAGGTGGGTCAGCAGAGGACACAAGCCATCAATGTGACAGACCTAATGTTGATTTCACTGGTTGTTTGAGTAACACGGTAACAGATGGTGTGAGCCTAAAACCCCTTGTATCGTAAATCTCTCTTGGTAAACAATCTTCTCGAGGTGAAAACTGACAAAGGACGGCCATGGCCAGGCAAGTCAGTAGGTTAGAGTGTTGACCCGAGATGCCAAAGTTGTGGGTTCGATCCCCAGTCATGATACATACAAGAATCAACCAATGAATGCATCAGTAAATGGAACAAAACATTGACGTTTCTCTCTCTCTCTCTTCCTTTCTCTTGGTCTCTCTGTCTCTCTCTAAAATAAGTAAAATTTAAAAAGAAAAGTGGCAGAGGAAAGCTGGAGTGCTTGAGATTTGTGTAGATTTCCTTCACTCCAACGTGGCTGGACTTGAACACAACTTCAACACAGCTTCATCGCCACAACACAACACAACACGATTAGCAAAGACATGCGCCATACCAGTTTGATCCCAGAGCCCAGGGACTGGTGGAACGAAGGGGCAGTCAGGTTGGCCAGGATGGCACCTATGGCACCAGGTCCCTTCGTCTCCTTGGAAAGCGGTCCTGCTCCAGGACCGATGTCTCTTCATCGGGGTCATGTGCCATACTGGGTGAGCCTCCGCGGTCATAAAGGAGTGATGTGGCCGATCTGGCCGAGGGTTGCCTGTGTGGCCCAGGACAGTAGCTGTACAGGACAGGCAGGCAGGCAGGCCCGGGACAGTTCGTACTTGTGACTACAGGCCGTGTGCGCAGCTGTGGGACGGCTGGGCTAGCCATTGTCAAGGGCAGTCATTTGTGGTGGTGTGTCTGTTTCTTCAGGGAAGAGCATTTCAGCTTCTGAAAACAGTATCTCCTGCAGTGACTGCAATCAAATGATCCCAGGAAATAAGTACTTACACCATAAGGTGAGTAGCAATTAGCCATTTTCTAATGGTGCTCATCCCTTGTCTGTGTTCCAAAAAGGGTTAGTGTGAAAGGAGATTCTGGGTCCAAATTTACATAAGATATGAAAGGGTCTCGTCTTTGTTTCTGCTTTGCTCAAAAAGGGATATTGTGAGTTGCTTCAGGCTAATTTGTCACAGGCCATTGGTCGCCTTCCGCGCCAGCTCTCAAGGAGCCTCCCTGACCAATCCCGCGCTCCTGGTCACCTCGAGCGTCTCCAACCCCCAGGGCCTGGACATGGCCTCACTAGGACCTGCCCTATAATTTCCTGTCCCTTGTGGGAGTCTCGTCTGTGAGGCTGTGAGCTCCTCTACAGAAGTGAGCGACTTTCTCCCTCTTCCCACAAGGAAGCTGATCTCGGGGCTGGGTACCAAAGGGGGACTCTGGGGGGGGGGGGTAACGATGCGACTGATTGACTGATTGGTTTTGCCTGGGAACACTCTCACGCTTTTTCCTCCGTAGCTCTACGCACGTCCTGGTGCGTAGCGTTAGCTGTGCCAGGTCGCCCCCCTTTTTTGCGGGGTGGGGCATTTTCACTCTGGGCTTTCACCCCAAGAAACTCATCTCCTTCTCCTTGAGCGGAGAGCATGTCCTTTCTTACCCCTTCAGTGCAGAGAACCATGAATATCAGAATTAAAGAAACCCCTGGGAGGATCTAGGCCTTTTGGCTTATTGTGGTAAAATACACAGGACATAAAATTTACCATTAGTGGCATTTTGTACATTCACCATGTTGAACAACCATGACCTCTATCTGTTAAAGCCCTTGCTAATTGTCTCCTGCCGCCCCAGCTAAAATGCCAGCCCCACTGCCCACCTTCGCGCTAACTGCTGCCAAGTCACGACTACACTACTTTCTAACTCTTTCAGCTACTTCTTCTGGTGTTTGGCTCCATATTTCTAAAGCACCTTCTCATACAGCCATTCTTTTTTTAATTTTAGGTATAATCTATTAACCCTCAAGGTAAATTTAGGAATATGGATTTCGCCACCTTTGTTACGCCCTCTAGCTTATGCATGCCTCTGAGTTTCCTCCCTCTGTCCTCCCAATTTATTGATAACACCCGTTCTGGCTAAATCAGTAATCAATGTCATGTTATTACGACTATGTAAATAGTATAAATGCCTGTGCCACACAGACTGTAATTACATTTGTTGTCTTCTATAATTTTTTGTTTTCTCTGGAGTTATTACTTCGATTTTTCATTTTGCTTCCCTTTCTAGTTACCTGTCACTAAATCACCCCTAAACCTTTCTACCAGATCTGACACTACCCCCTCAATACAATTAAACACACCAAGCACTCTATTCACGTAATTACGGCCGTGGTGCCCCAGGGCCCATAAGCAGCTGTCGTCCTGGGAATCCCCTCCTCCCTCTCCAGCGGCAGCGTCTACGCCCCGAATTTAGGTTCAGATCTTTTGCTTCCTTGCTTGACTCCTTCTTCGGTAGAGCCTATCCTTGAAAAGTTTCTTAATAAATAAAACGTGGAAGGCCAATTTTTTACTTTACATGTCTGAAAATGGTAACATAGATGGCTATAGAATCTATCATCTCAGTGTTTCAATGGTATGACAAAATTTTCCAATCAAATACAACAGTAGGGAGAGACTATAACAAAACCCCATGTATTTACCCAGGCACGCCAATAATCAAAAGCTTTCTAACACAGCTTCATCTATTCTTTTTTTTTTTTCCTTTTCTTTTTTTTCGGAAAGTATTTTTAAAAGCAAATCCAAGGTAGCCCGTCATTTCACCCATCATCCTCTAATATAAACCTTAACAATAGCCATTTTCCTACTTAACTACTATGCCCTTAACATTCGCAACAATGTTAAAACAGCCCTTTCTGCCACCGTCTGCGGGCTCCCCACGGGCCGGACTTGCTCATCGCGGCTGCTGCGGGGGCTTCCTCTTCTCTCGCCTTCTCTTAGATGGAGCCGCTTTTCTCATTTTCGTTCCTCTTTTCGACTGATTCGGCAACTTTGCATTCTCCTTCTAGCATTTTCGTAGTTGTGAACACCTGCCTTAAAGTCTAGAATGAATCACATCCCTCACCTTCTAACCAACAACATATGGATCTGAGAACATGTCCACCCTGATGCTCTACTCTCGCCTTACATGCAAATGCTGCCAGAATAATTTTGTCCCGCCTTGGTTCCGTAGCACCCAAGCTCAGAGCTGCAAGGCCGACCCCACCTCTCCCACAGTATCCGCTCACGCGCCTAACAGGCCAGGCCTTCGTTCCTGGAACACCGAGCTAGCTTGCTTTCTCACAAAGTCGGCTGTCACCTTAAAATGGATGTTCTTCATTTTTTATCGAGCATTTCTAAGTGTTCACGGTGGGAAGTTCTTGGGCCATCTGGTCCATCATATTGTCCAGCCGTTCAGGCCGGCGTCCTTTTTAAATCTGACGCATTACTCACCCTTGCAGGATAAATGTCACACAGTTTCAGAGTCCGCAAAATGCTTGCCAGCCGGAGAGCCCCCGATTTCTCCTCCTTCCCTTCCGAGTCAGGCTGCGGAAGAGCAGGCTTCCACCGCAGACAGAGATGTTCGTCCAAAGATAAAAAATAGAAACAGATTTCCTCTTCTTTCTGAAAATTCAACGAAGCAAACGCCAAGTGACGCGATGCCCCAGGTCACCTCTCCTGTAGAAGACGAGGCAGCTTATGACATTCTGAGGAGATGTTCTCAGTGTGACATCCTACTTCCCCTGCCAACCCTAAACCAACATCAGGTACCCAGCCTCAGTTCTTTTCTTCCCTGGCTGCCAACCACCTGGGCAGGGCTTAGAGAAATCCAGGCCCTGTGGGATGTTTGCAGACATTGCCACTGGAAAAGCCCTTCCCTGTCTCCTCCTTCTCTGTGTGCCCAGATCCACCCTCTCCTGGCACTTCCCAGCTGGTTCGTTTGCATGATCCCCCAGAGACTGGGCCCCCTTTGAAAGCAGCTCTGTCATCTCTGTGTGTCCCGTTCCTGGCCCAGGGCCGACCACGGCAAGCGCTTTAAACAGCCCAGCGAATGAATGAAGCGGAGAGCATCCCGTCTAGCTCTCTCCTGGTGTCAGTGAGGCAGCCGAGGCCCGGGGCCCAGAGCGTTGTTCAAGATCCTAAGTCTGTTGGTATCTCGCCTCCAGCAGATGGGGATTTGCGGCCTCGACATCCTGAATTTCGCATCCTGGATTATTTTCTAGTAGCAGTAGTTCACTGTTATGTGCCAGTTACAACGCAAAGTTCTTTACAAATGGTCGGTCTTCATTATACATAATAGGCAGGTGTTCTAACCCTGTTTCACAAAGTAAGGAAACTAGACCAAAAGTCTGGGCAGCTTTCCCTGGAACATATGACGGAGCAGCCGCGGGACCCAGCCCGGGGCCCCCGTGCGCATGGTTCCGAAGCCGGTGCTCTGACGCTCCGGGCTGGATGTGACACTTAAAAAAATAAAAATATAAAAATAAGTAAAAAGATAAATTTTAAAGAGCGCTTTCATCATTTGTTGTTTTGCAAAATGCATGGCATAGTACCATACAAAGCAACATACAGGCAAAGCTAATCCTCCCCGACACATCCTCGCCAACACATTATTTGTCGATTTACTGATGACGGCCATTCTGACAGGTGTGAGGTGGCATCTGATTGTGGTTTTAATTTGCATTTCTCTGGAGATTAGTGAGGTTGAGCATCTTTTCATATGTCTATCGGCCACCTATATGTCCTCTTCGGGGAAGGGTTTATTCAGGTCCTCTGCCCATTTTCTTAATTGGATTGGGTTTTTTTGTGTGTTTGTTTGTTTGTTCTGGTTTTTGGTTTGTGGGTTTTTTCTTTGTTTGTTTGTTTGCTTGTTTTTGGTGTTGAGTTGTCTGAGTTCTTTATAAATTTTGGATATTAACCCCTTATCAGATGTATCATTGGCCAATATCTTCTCCCATTCAGCAAATCATCTTTTTGTTTTGTTGCTGGTCTCCTTTGCTGTGCAAAAACTTTTTAGTTCGATGTAGTCCCATTTGTTTCTTTCTTTCTTTTGCTTCCCTTGCCCAAGGAGATACAGCAGGGAAAAAATTGCTAAGAGAAATGTCAGAGATTTTACTGCCTATGTTTCCTTCGAGGAGTTTCATGGTTTTGAGTCTTACATTTAAGTATTTAATTCATTTTGAGTTTGAGTTTATTTTCTGACGTGGCATAAGAAGGTGGTTTATTCTCATTCTCTCTCTCTCCCTCTCTCTCTCTTTTGCATTTACCTGTCTAATTTTCCCAACATTAGCTATTGAATAGACTGTCTTTACCCCATGGTATGTTCTTGTTTCCTTGTCATAGATAAGTTGACCATTTAGGAGTGGGTTCATTTCTCGGCTCTCTATGCTGTTCCACGGACTTCTGTGTCTGTTTTTATGCCGGTGCGATGCTGGTTTGATTACCATAGCCTTATATATAGTATAGTTTGATATCACGTAGCATGATTCTTCCAGTTTTGTTCTTCTTTCTCAGGATTGCTGTGATCGTTCAGGGTCTTTGTTGTTCCATATAAACTTTTGGGTTATTTATCCTAGTTCTGTGAAAACCACCATCGGTATTTTGACGGGACTTATGTTGAATCTGTAGATTGCTTTAGGTAGTATGGATATTTTAATGGTGTTAATTCTTACTATCCACGAGCATGGTATGTGCTTTCATGTATTTGTGTCTTCTTCGATTTCTTTTTTCAGGGTCTTATAATTTTCTGAGTATAAGTCTTTTACCTCTTTGGTTCAGTTTATTCCTAAGTATTTTATTTTTTTTTATTTCTTGATGCAATTGTAAATGGGATTGTTTTCTTAGCTTCCCTTTCTGATAGTTCATTATTGGTGGTATAAACCTTCAACCAATTTCTGGATATTTGTTTTGTGTCTTGCTGCTTCACTGAATTTCATTTATGAGTTAGAGTAGTTTCTTGGTGGAATCCTTAGGGTTCTCCATAAACAGCATCCTGTCATCTGCAAATAATGACAGTTTTACTCCTTCCTTTTTAATTTGGATGCCTTTTATTTCTTGTCTGATTTCTACGGCTAGGACTTTCAGTGCTGTATTGGATAAGAGAGGTGCGAGTGGACGCCCCTGTTTTGTTCCTGATCTTAAGGGAAACACTTTTAGTGTTTCCTGGTTGAGAACATTAGCTCTATCTTTGTCACGTGTGGACTTCATTATGTTGAGATAATGTCATATGCTCTTACCTCCCACAATTTGTTATTTCCTTCCATATTTTCCTTTATCCTCATGCAGTAAGGTTGCCAAATTTAGCAAATAAAAATATATTGCTTGGGACAAAAATAATTATAAAGTAACAGCACAAGTCATGCTAGAAAAATTCTTTGTTTCTCTGACATTAACATTTAAATGGGCATTCTATACTTCATCTGGCAACCCTGTTTGTAACCACTTACAAACATACACATTTAGAATCCAATTATATATATTTCTTTGCATCTTAATGTTATGATTTAGCAACACCCAAGGACATCCCTCCCTCCAAGTCAGTAATGTGGCTCTTTTTCCAAATGACTAGGGGCCTCCGGTGCGGTTGCTCTCTCATCTGTCCATCCACCCCGCTGATGATGACAGGCCTCTGGTAAACATTGTCCCAAGCCACCCGCCGGCCCCTCCTGGGTCACTGGGTTCCATGCCTTTTCTCTGCCATCTTTAGCTCAGGGTTTGTGCTCCAGGAACCAGGGCTGGCGCTGTCCAGAGATTCCCTGGGAAGTAACACTTCTCACTTTAAACGTATCTAACTTTTTCATATCCATTTCTTTAGGAGAAGTGCTGGTGGTTAGCTTCACTGAAAGGAAAACAAGTGAGAAGCTTCAGCTAGATTTGGAAAAGAAAAGGTACTGACGATTCGGAAGATTTTCTGGTCTTCCTGCGTACTTTCTGTGGTAGCCTGTACTTGTGAAAGGAGATGGGTTTCATGCCTTGGGGTTTGTTCCCGTGGAAGAAAAAATGTTTGCATTTTAACTGCTTTCCTCCTTTTGACCAGGGACGTTGGTTTGCTCAAGAGCTAGAGATAAACCAGAAGAAAAAAAAACAAAAACTCCAGCTCTTCTGCCTGCGAATTACGACCCAGCATCAGGGCCCCACAGCCTGGACACCTTGGGGGACCTTGGTCCGTTTTGCATCCCCCCAGCAGCGCATGAGAGATCAAGCTCCCCCACACCCCCGCCCGCATTTGGTGGTGCCGTTACCATTTTTTCTCCCTTTAGCTAGTCTAATAGGTACGTGGGCATACCTTACATACCTATTATGTAAGTATGTGGTTTCCAATTGCATTTCCCTAATGTCTCACGACGCTGACCATCTTTTCATTCGCCTATCTGCCATCGGAGATGTCTGTTCGTGTCTTCTGCCCATTTTCTAAATGGACTGTTCACTGTTGGGTTTCGAGATATTGCATGTATATATTTCCTGAAGAATAAAAACACCCCCCTGGGAAGCTTCCTGGGCGCCTTTCTTCAGATTCCGCACTGGTTTCGCAGGGCACGAGATGGCAGCGCACAGGGGGCGGGGTGGGCGGAAGGGAAGAGAGGGAGGGGGAGAGCAGTGAGGCTGGGCGCTGGGGCTCGGCCGGAGAGTCCCTGAGGTGGGCGTTCTCTAATCTGGCCATCCGCACCTCCGATGATGACCCCCAGTAAACAGTGTCCCAAGCCTCCCGTGGTCCCCTTCTGACTCACTAGCGGAGCCCAAGGGCGGTGCCTTTGAAGGCTGTTGGTGGGGAGAGTGGTTGGGAGCAGCTTAGCGATGCAACCGGCAGACAGCATACCCCTACGGACCTGCCCGGCCTCTGGGGTGACCCGTCAGGGCACCAGCGCCTCCCTGGAAGGGAAGGGCCAAGGAAAGTGGGCGGTGGGGCAGGTTTGCTTCAGGCTTTCCTTTGGGGGCCCCGTCGGAGGAGGGGAAAGTGGAAACGGTGAGGTCAAGAGCCAAGAGCACGAGGCGACAGGGTCGGAAGGAGCGGTGCCAAGCTGGGGCTCTGAGGCCCGACAGGACCCAGGGCCTGGGTCAGGACTGAGGCCCAAGTTCAGGGCAGAGCCTGCTTCTTGCCCGGAGAGGGAAGGGCAGGGGACATGCCCATCCTCACCAGCGCCCCCAGCCGGGTGCCTTCCCGGGCCTTCCGCGCGAGGACCGGTCTAGCCCTCGACGCGCATGCTCTGCTGACCCGGCAACCCCCAGGTTTGGGCCGCTGTGCGCGGGAGCGATGAGCAGAGCCCGGCGGGGGCCGCGCGTCACAAAGGCCGCCCGCAACGAGGCCTTTAGCGTCCGCAAGGTCAGGGCGCGGCCCGGGAGGTCGCGGAATTGGCATCGGGCGAGCAGGCAGGCGTGCGCGGTCCCTGCAGCCCCGGCGGGGCGCAGCCCGCTAGGTGAGCCGGTAACAGTGGGCGCGGGTGCCGGTCGGGTGAAGGCGGGGGTGACCGGGGGACACCCCAGGCCCACGCGGGAAGGGGCGGGCTGCGCTCCTCAGTCCCCTTGCCAGGGGTGGTCGGACCTCCGTAGGCTCCCTTGCTGGGTGGGCAGCTCTGTGGACCCGGCCCGGGTTTGAGAGTCCTTAGGATGGGTTCTAATCCCAGCTCCCCACTTACGGCTCCATCTCTCTGGGAGCCTTCCTTACCCTTCTAGCGCCTCTGTTTCCCCATTTGTAAAACGGGCGTGTTCACACCTTCCACACACAGATGTTGTCCAAGTACCTTGGCACCAACTTACTGATGGCAGCAAACCGCTGTACGGTATTTACTTTGTGCCAAGCACTGTTGGGGCATTTTCCATGTATCGGTTTACTTAATCCTTTCAATACTAGGAGAAAAGTGTCGTTATTACTGCTGTTTACGTAAGTGGAGACTGGGGTACAAAAGAAATCAGTTCGCCTAAGGTCACACGTAGCCACTGACAGAACCGAGACCCAGCCCAGGGAGCTGCACTGCCCCTCGTTGGTGAGGAGGTCTTAGCGGTGTGGAGGGCGGTCCCAGTCGTTACCACGACTTTTGGACCTCTGGCAACAACTTTCCCAGCCCACCACACGCGTTCCTCCGCAGCGTCTGGTAATTCTTCTGGCAAGCGGCTTTGCCAGGGCAACGGGTTTCCCTTTAGGCTTCGAACTGGGCTTAGCTTTCCCTGGGCACCTTCTGGGTGCCTTACCAACAGGCTAAGTGCTCCGAAGGGTCCTAGCCTGGGGCGGTCTCCACGCGATGGAAGGGACAGCCCTGTTCCTTCATTCGTTAAATGTTGAAGTACTTACTCAGAAAAAGGAATGAGTCTGCCCCTAGTTTCAGGGACTGTGCGGGGCCCCGTGGGAGAGAAAAAAGCCTGGACGCGGCTCCCACTGAGGGATGGACGGTGGCGAGAGGGGACTCAGCGAGCAGGCTGAGTGCAGGGGCAGCGGCTCTGGGAACCCACTGGCGCCCTGTGTCCTGAGTGGCGGCAGACTGCTGCCAGGTCCCTCGTGGAAGTCTGCCTGGATCCGGAGATGGGAAGGACCAGCCAGAGGCAGGATCCCACCTGTTCCGTAGGCGGCGGTGGGGTAATGAGGACAAAGGCACAGGACGAGACCCCGGGTGAAGCCCCCCGCAGGAGCTCGCCCATGATGCTCGCTGCCGCTGTGGTGCCGGTGGGGAGTGGGTAGAAGACAGACGGGGCGCCCAGCACAGATGGCTTCTGTTCAGATGATGGATGTAGTGGGGGAGGTGTACGCAGAGTGACGTGAACGATGCTCACAAACATTAAAATACATTTGGCAAGCACACACACACACAGCCCAAAAGATGCGTATCAAACGCGTCGGTAGGTCTGCCTACAGTGGGGGGCAGGGGAGGGGGATAGAGCTAAAAGGAAAAGAGTGAATGAATAAAACCAGAAAGGGGTCTTGGGCAGACAATGGTCTGTCCCGAATTGAGAAATGTAATTAACTTGTCCTTCAGCACCTGGGGCTTACCACTTGTGGTGCCAGGAAAAAAGTATAGGAGACAGAGTCAGAGAGCCCAGCTCCCAACCCGTGCCCTGGTACTAGCTCACTGTGCAACCTCAGGCAAGCCCCTTCACCTCTCTGAGTCTGTTGCCCTCTGTAAAGAAATCAATTATCAGGCCTCTTTCAGCTCTGAGTTTCTATGAGCCGCTATCAACTATCTTGGGCCACTTGGTAGAGTAACCGATAAAAGCCTCACGGAGTAGTAAGGCTTAAAGCTTAAAGAATAAGGGCGCTGGGAGAGTTAAAGAAAACGAGGGGCGTTTTCAGGCAGGAGAAACGCCGAAAGCAAAGAGTCATGAAGATTTCAGCATGTGGCCGTCAAAAGTCTGAGGGCTCGGTGTTCCAGGCGGGCCTTGGCCCCGCTCTCCCCTGGGCCCCCCTAGCCTGGTTGGGGGTACCACCTGCAACCCCACAGCCAAGTCAGAGACTTCCTGTCCTACCCACTTCTGCGCTCCCCAATTACCAAATCATGCCCTCCGAGGAACTCATGACCCACCCCACTCCCACTGTGATGCCACCCTAATCCCAGATTTGAACCCGAACTCTGCTCTAGACCATCCTGTTCCATCCCCCAAGTGTCCTCCTTAGACCTCAACACTGACCACATCACTTGCGGACATGCGTCCCTTGGACCTTCCCTGGCCCCCTGTGACCTCAGTGAAGGTTCTCCGCCTTCGTTCCACTGCTACGCCTGTCGAATGCCAGCACAGCCGTCAACAATGTAGCTCAACAAGGCGATTCTCATCCGGAAAAGGGGGCCATGTCAGGGTTCCAAAGTCTTTGGGAAAGAGGACAATGCTGGGGCACAGCTTGAATCGCGTGGTTTGGGGCCCCTCATCCAGCGCCTCCCACTGCTCCAGCTCCAGGCGCATCACTCTCCTCCCCTCACAAGCGAAGCTCCGTGCCATTTGCAGTTCCCCGAATGCGAATGCCTCGTGCCCATTCACAGTTCTGTGGCTTTCCACATATGGTTCCCTCTGCCTGGAAAACGTCGGTTCTTCCACCGCGACCACTAGGCAGACCTGGTCTGCCTCGCAGATCCTACTGACCCTGCAACCCCCGGCTCAGACGTCCCTCCCTTTGAGCAGTCCCCCCACTTCCTCCTGACCCAGACAGAATGCATCACCCCCGTCTGGGCTGCCTTGCGCCATGAATATGCCTGAGCCTTTTCACTTCTCCCCCACTGTTGTAACCGAGTGCTGGTCTGCATTCCCGACAGACCCCTCGCGGACCGCGACTCCTTGAAGGCGTGGACTGTATGGTGAGCTAATTATTGCACCGTCTGCACGCGCGCAGTGCCTAGCGCACATGGGGCCACAGAGCCCACGCGTTCAATTGGGTCTAATTTCTGTTTGGCAGGTAATGGCGCTTCCTTTTTACTCCCCACAGAGAACGAGTGACTGATTTTCTTTCCTCACTTTCGGAAGCCCTGCCTGTCACACGGCTGCGCTGGACATCCCGGTTCCTTGATGGACGAAGAAAGCCAACTGATGCAGCCCCAGGAGCAGGGCTGCTGGGCCACTCTGCCCGACGTGTGCCTACAACGTGTCTTCTGGTGGCTGGGAGACAGGGACCGGTCCAGGGCAGCCCTCGTCTGCAGAAAGTGGAACCAGATGATGTATTCGGCTGACCTCTGGCGCTACAGGACCATCACTTTCAGCGGGAGACCTTCCAGGGTCCACGCGTCCGAATTCGAGTCGGCTCTTTGGTACGTCAAGAAATTCGGTCGCTACCTGGAGCACCTGGAGATCAAATTCCTGAACCCTTACAACGCCGTCTTGACCAAGAAGTTCCAGGTCACCATGCGAGGCCTTCTCTCCAGCCTGGGCAAGAGTAACAGCCGCCTGAAATCCCTTTCCATCCAGCACCTGGAGCTGGACCGCCTCGTCTGGAGCAGCAGCATCAGGGGCTCGCTCATCAAAAGCCTGAACTTCTTCTTGAAGAAGATGGGCAAACACCTGGACTATCTCAGCCTGAAGGGCGCCAGGCTGACCGTGGAGCAAGGCTGCCACGTTCTCAACTCCCTGAGCTACTTAAGGAATGAGAGCAGGATGTCAGAGCTCAACATCGAGGACTTCTTCAGCCACCACCTCGCCGTCTACAGCAGCCCTCTGTTCCACAAGACCATGGCCACCTTCCGCAGCCTGGTGTCCCTGACCCTGAACTACAACTGCATCTCCGACGAGCTGCTGGAGAGCTTGTGTGAGAACAATGCCAGCACCCTCTGGACCATGAACATCAAGTGCCACATTCACGACCCCCACGGGCAGGTCATCTGGGGCATGTCCTGGGCCAAGTTGGCCAGGCAGGCCACCAACCTGAAGGTGAACTTCTTCTTCGAGCGGGTCATGAAGTACGAGCGCCTGGGCCGGATCCTCCTGCAGGAGATCCCAGTCAGGAGCATCAGTCTGAGAAGCTGCTATTTCAGCGACCCGGACTGGTCCATGCGGCCCACTCTGCTGGATCTGCTGCCCACCTTCCGGCACACTCTGCAGGTAGGTGGTGTTGTAAGCTGAGGGTGGGGGGCAGGGTGCTTCTGGGGAGGGACTGCGCCAGCTTCCTGGTTTTCCCAGAGGACAGGCCACTGCCGCCTGCTCTTGGCCGGGCTCCCGTACACTCACTCAGCCTTCAGGAGAGATTCTGACCAAACTAGGCCTCCCCGGCCCCACAAAACCACAGCAGACAACAGAAGGGGCTCTCACGTCCTGCCCATGGAGCACAAGGAGTTTTCTGGTTGGCCGTCATCCGAGGAAAACTCCTATATCCCCGGCTCAGAGACGTGAGGCCCGATGAAGCAGGCGCATCTACGGTTAAGTAGCAGGTCTGCAAACCCCCTCCTGCCTTCCCACAGGGTCACCCCAGGCAGGAAGCAGTGTGACTTCAAACCACACCAAAAGCCGGACTTGAGCCAAATCACTGAGGGGCTTGGAAGTGTGGGCCGTTTTCGTAATCTGGCAGACCCCTGTTTATAAACGCAGGGTTATTTTGTCTCTCCTAAAGACCCCGCTCACAGAAGGTGGTGACAATTGGCATCGAGAGGTATAAATCCTGTTACGATTTAGCAGGCGTGCTAAGGGCTCACCTGGTACTCACATAGCCCTCAGCTGGGCAGGCAAGCAACCTCGTTACTCTATGCTACAGAAGAACTTGGGGTTTGGCGGCTGGCCCACAGTCCCCTGGGACCAGGCCCTCGGTTGGTCCCTGGACTCCAAATACATTGCCTCCAAACTCCAAGTTCTGCACATGTGGATGAGACCACCCTCATCGGCCATCCCTCCTTCTGTGGCCTGCATGTCCAGGGCATCTTATCTAAAGGCCTCGAGCCACCGTGGTTCTCAGGCCCAAAGTCAGGTGGCGGAAACGTTCCGGAATGACCCAGCCAGTCCCAACCTCTTTGCCCACGCCATGATGTCCTCCCCCTTTGCTGGTTTTCCAGAAATTAACTTTTGAGTTCAACAACAACCACGAGTCGCTCGACAAGGAGCTGCACCTCCTCATCCTATCCTGCAGAAAGCTGTTCTACTTCAAAATCTGGGCTTTCCTCGAGGTTAAGTTTGTGGAGCGCATCCTGAAGAGTCAGGAAGAAAGGCAGTGTGCCCTGCGCACTCTCAAGGTAAGCGCCCCCCCGGGCGGCCGCACGCAGGGCTGTGGCGCTGGGACAGAAGTCGGAGCGGAGGCAGGACTGGGGGCAGCCGCCCCGCCCGAGTCTCTCCGCTGGAAATGAGCAGTTGCGCGGAAGGGAGCGTGGATTCCGCCCCAGCGGGGGGCCCTGGGCGTTGCCCGGTTCTGCCCTCGCGGCGCGGGTGCCTCGCCCAGGCCGTTTCGGTGCCGGAGCGATGCCGCGGCGGTGCGCCCGCAGGGCTGTGCTTCTCTGTTGGCGCAGGTGAGGATTTACACAAACCGATACGAGACGAATGAAGAGGACAGGACGCTGCGGGAAATCTACCGGAAGTACAGGAAGCTGATCGATTCGGAGCTTAACTATTTTGTCATCGCCTACCCCATGATGTAGTGAGCGCCCCCGCGAGGAAGAAAGCCGAGGAGCCCTTTGAAGTCGAAAACCTGGTTCGCGTGGCAGGGCCCCTGCGGCATCCCCTCCCCCACCCCGCTTCTTCCCTCCCCCCTTTCTGCCAGGGCGAAGGCTGGGGCTGCTGGTGATGTGAAGGCCCCAGGCGACTTTAAAGCGCTATATTTATCAACTCTCCGTTTGGTCGTTTGATTTTGATGTTAGCCACGGAGCTAAAAGCTCAACACCTCTCAAAGCGGTTCCTTACCCTGGTTCCTGCGCCTGAGTCTGCGCACCTAAAAACGTGCAAGGAACCTGGGGCAAATGGAATTGTGTTTTCTATTCACTGGCATTATCAGTCCAGAAATGCTTTCTGGCCTGGCCCGCCCTCAGGTCACAGAGCCTCCTGACAACCGGCCTTGGCCAGGTCTGATCTCAGATGAATGGGAATCCACCAGCATGTCCTCCAAGGAAGCAGGGACATCCCTACTTTTCCGAGGAGCCCGCTGAGAGCGGAGCTCCCCCCTGCGGAGGGAACTCAGCCCCTAATTGATCAGCGTTGTGGACTAACGACTCCAGCACCTCCTTTTCTTTTTCTTTTAGTCTTTACTCGAGGATATGTTTCTTGGTTTTTTTTTAGAGAGAGAGGAAGGGAGAAGGAGGAAGAGAGGAACATCGATTGGTTGCCCCCCCTGTGGGCCCCGCCCCTAGAGATCAAACACGCAACCCAGGCACGTGCCCTGACTGGGAATCAAACTCACAACCTTTTGGTGTCCGGGACAGCGCTCCAGCCAACTGAGACACCCAGCCAGGGGTAGCATTTCCTTATGTCTTCTCCATTCTCCCGTTCAGGCAGCGTGGTGCCCAGTCCTCAGGTGTGGGGCAGAACTGGAGGTCGCCGTCACACTCACATTAACAGAGAATTTGTACTGTCATGGGGACAGTTCCCGAAGTGATGTGATGTGAAAAGAGTCAGGCCCCAAAACTGTATTTAGTGTAATGTCAATCATACAAAACACATAAGGAGGTGTGTGTGTGTGTGTGTTTTTTTTCTTTGAAAGCGTAGAAGAAATATGCCAAAAATGTTAACGGTTATATCTGAGTGGTAGAATTGTGGGTAGTTTTAATTTTCTTTTTTATGCTTTCCCATTGTTCTCAAATATTCTACAATAACCATATGTTATTTTTTATAATCAGGAAACAATGCAGTGTGTTTTAAATAGGGAGTAATTATCAGTTCCCGAGCCTGTGCTATAGGGGGATGTATTGCTTCTGGTCTTTTGAGATTTTTGTGCAGAGAGTTGCATATAGGCTTTTTTCCCCCCAATAAATATAAATTAATGAAATCTAAGAATACTTTTGACAAGTGTCTCATTTCAGATTTTGTCTCCTCTTTAATGTGCTGTGTCCACATTTATGCTCAGCTTTTTAGGCCCCTGTTAAAGTTCACATAGAACTTCGTTAAGGTTCACATAGACTTCAACTTTCCCATCACTTCCACACTCGTTGTGTCATCCGAATGCCCCTGCAGTGCTTCCGGGTAGACAGAGCTCCCGTCCCACAAATGTTCAGGAAAGGTGGACACTGGCGAGGGAAGTGGGGCCCAGCCTGCAAAGAGCTCCCAGGCCTGACGGGAGAAGACACCCTGAAGTGTCATAGCTGAAACAGCGGGGCCCCTGGGAGCCACCTGTCTCCG
Source organism: Mormoops blainvillei (assembly GCA_004026545.1). Lineage (NCBI taxonomy): Eukaryota > Metazoa > Chordata > Mammalia > Chiroptera > Mormoopidae > Mormoops > Mormoops blainvillei. The sequence goes on from PVJD01009009.1 coordinate 50,312, forward strand.
TGTGGACTACGGAGGAGGGAGCTGGCTGGACGTGAGAGGGAGTGTCCTCTGGGATCCAAAGCACCTGGGAGAAGGACTGACAGATGCGGGCCTGTTCTGGTTAGCTTCCTTTCATCCTCAAGCACAGACGGAGGACCCTTTATGGAAAACATCTTCATAAAAATGTTATTTATGTTAGCGCGTTTTCACAAGAGAGTCGATTTGTTTCGCGGTTTTGCAAGTCTTTCCCGTCTGGCTTAAGGGCTGACGGCTGGGTTCTCACCGCCGCTTCGGCAGTCTGTTCAGTGTCACAGACCAGCACGTAGCCTCTGGAAAACTTCGCAGAGAATGCGAGGGAAGAGGCATAATGTCTTGGTATTAGTGTTGAAATCGTTTTGGCCCCCGTGGAAGGCACGCGCGTTTTCCAAACCCCCAGATTTTCCAACACGTGTCCAGTTTTTACATTATGACGTTCAGAGGCGCCATGGCAGATGCAGACAGCCCAGACTCGTGGCCCGTGCGGCAGCTTCTCGTCCTCCTCCTCCAGCACAGAGCAGGGGGTGGGGCCGCTGTCTCCCACATGCCCGCTTGTTCAAGTCCGCAAAGAGCACCTTGTCCTTGCGAGAAACACGGCACGGGAGGCCTGCAGCATGTCCGCATCCGCCTTTACCGGCCGGGAATGCAATCCGACTCCCTGGTGCCTCCTGTCAGCGGATGACGGGACTGATGAAGCCGTGGCGCCGTGAATTTCCAAGTGTATAAGGAAAGCGGGGCGGTGGTCCCACTAAAGTATAAACCCCGACCCGCGGGTGCACATTTACCCCCTTCCACACACTCCCCAGCCGGCTGTTTCGGGGAGGGGCCTACGGAGGTTATTTGCAGTCTGGAGCCACGGAATCTCCTCGGCTCATCAGCTAAAGATCACACGCGGTGAGAAAGTTGCATGGCTTCCCTGGGCGGCGCTGAGAAAGTTAACCTAACCCCTACCCCTCTCCATTTGCAACATTGCGGGTTTAAGAAAACACAATCTAGACACGTTCGCACCCACACAGAAAATCATAAATGCTCAGCTGGAATGTAAGTGCCTTGAGAGCATCCATTTTTGCTGTTTTTCTGTATCTCCGTGCCTAGAACGGCGCCCAGCACAGAGGAGGCGCCAAGTCTTTGTTAAATGATTTAAAATAAGATCTTGTCGCGGTGTAATTCCACCCATTTGAAGTGAACAGTGTTTCCAATGTGTTACTTGTTTTGGCCCATCTTACTGCTGTAGACAAATGTGTCTTCTTTTTACGCAGCCGGTAAGAGCGCGTCTCTGAGGCCAAATTGGTTTCGCCCGCCCTACCGCGTGCTCTTAGACGGCCGCCGGCGATGCCAGCAGGAGAAGCCTTGCAGAGCACCTCGCCGCCGTTCTCGCCGCCGCCCCAGTGTCTCTGCTCCACAGGTAAAGAAAATAAGGCCCAGGGGCGGGGCGGGGCGCGGGGGACGGGGGGGGGGGGGGAATGGTGGTGGGGGGAGGTCGGGGATCTCCCGTACCATTCCTGGATAAGTTACTAGCAAAACTGGGACCAAAAGCCCTCGTGCTTTGCGTCAAAGTCATTCCTTGAGAATTTCTCCAATATCTCTCCCTCCGGTCTGCCCCCCGGAAAGCCTTCTAAGTCACAGCCCGACCTTGTCACTCGCATATGTGACTGATGACTTGCTCGTGGCGGAATAAGACCACCTTAGAGACCTGCGGGGAGCCGGGGAACGGGAGAGGTCCCCGGCCGCGGCTGGCCCCCTCGCCCCGCCCCCAGCCTCTGATTGACTAAAGCGGAAGCCTGGGGCCCCGCCCCCGCCCCTGGCCGATTTCCCGGGAACGGGCTCCAGCGCCACTTCCGCCCCTGCCCTCCTCATACACACGCCTTCGTCCAGCAACTGGTCTGAGCGCGACCATGGTCTCCACGGTCTCACAAGATCTGACCCGCGTCCGCCTCCCGAGCTCAGCTTCCCCGCCTTGGCTCGGGCCGCCTGGCCTTTTTCTCTGCTCACTGAAAGGGACGAGTGAGAGCGCTTTCCCCGGATGCCCGCAGGGCTGCCACCGTCTGGTCCACCTTTATCTCAGCCCACGTGTCAGCTCATCAGAAAGGCCTCCCTCCACCCAGTCTGGAGCGGCAGCCCGTCCTGTCACGCCTCTCAGCTCCCTCTGTGTCGGCGACGGCGCTTCCCGCTGTCTGGAATGACTTTGTTTTCACGTGTGCCACCTGCCCCTGCACTGAGCTCCGGGGGCACAAAGAGCTCCGTCTAATTCGCCTCTAATCGATTGCCTAGCACAGCCCCTGGCACTGCAAATTGTAGCACAGCTCGTCTCTGCCGTAGGAATTAATGAATGAATGAGCCCGCCGCCCCCCACCCGCACCCCCGCACACAACCCCCCTCCAGTGCCGCAGGCCTGACGCGCAAGAGGCGGGAGTACGCCCTTCCTTGCTGACTGGCTGAAGAAAGCAAAGGGGCTCTGCCTGCAGGGGGCGCTGCTGCTGGAGGCACTGGGGTCTGTACCAGCTTCTCTAGCGAGAACATAACCCAGTTATAGAACAAGCAAATCCCGCTCACTTCAAGGGAGTAGATGAGAGTCTGCCCAATTTTTCCCTTTTTAAAAAGGCTTGCCAAAAATCCACGGATGCATTTTCAGGTAAAAATGCTTCGAGGCGACAGATCCTGGTTTCAGAATCTGCAATTCAATGGAGCATCCGAAACTCATTAGCCATGAGGCCTCTGGTAAGTGGGTCATGAATCCCACCCATGTGACCTCAGCGTCCACCCCGTAAATTGGAGATAACAGCACTCAACCTGTTAATGGCTGTCCTCTGTGTTGGGATTACCAATGGCTGTGTGACAACTCCTCCTCGTTTTGAGCTGAGGTTCTAACATTCTTTATCGAGACCCACACCCGATTCCTCTGGACACAGATTCGGCTCTTTGAGACCCCTTGCCTTGGCGTATGCCATGCCACTCTCTGGAATGTCCCCCGTTCTACCTCCCAGACGTCTATGTCTCCAACAAGACCCCTCTCGGGGACAGCCCCCACCCCCACGCCCCCTGTTAGCCCTCCTGTCCAGTCGAGTGACACGGCCTCCGAGTCCCAGCTCTCTTGAGCGGCAGCCACAGAAGACCCACTGGGAGACCGTGAGCGGACAGGAGATGTGTATGAGGATGCCGAGGGTCTCACAGAACCCAGGGCCTCAGAAACCACCTGGGGCCGAGGAAGGGAGAATTCCAGGGAGTTCTTTCTTTTTTCTCGTGGTGCCCCAGCTTCTGCTTTTTCTCCTGCTGCAAACTCGCCTTCTGTTTCCCATCCACGTGACAGACAGCAGCTGTCATCCGCACCCCAGAGCCTACATCTGTTCTGTTCGAGGGAGCAGTTGGGTGGCACTGGAGTCTCCGAGTCCAGATGCCCATCTTCTTCCTCCAGCACTCTACTGAAATCACTGTCGGCCTCCCCTCCAAGGGCGAACCAGGCCAGGCCTCGCCTCGCTTCCGACGTCAGATGAGCTTGGGCGCGTTCAGGGTGGGACGGCGATGGAGGAAACACTTTGTGAAGGGTACAATTGTCTGACCGCTGCACAGATACAAAGTAATGTGGATGCTAGGCTGTAATTAGACATACACACATATACATGATTTTTTTTTTTAATTCCTTTGGGCAAAGGGCCCCTGGTGATCGCCTAATTGTCAAGTCTAAGGATACTTCTCCTTTCTTTGCTGGTGCTCTGAGGCATTTGCTCCACGACTCCCTCCCCGCCAACCCCCCACTCCCGTGCCCTGAAACATTCCACGGCGTCCATGACACCATGCTCTCGGATGTCCCTTCTTAGTCTGCTTGTGGGGACTCTTCTTCACTCGGCCTGGAAGGACTGGCGTTCCCCAGGGCTCGAGCCTCACCCTTTCTCCATGCATTTTAAAATCTCACGCATCCCATGGCTCTCCCACAGCCTCTCTGGGTTCACCCAGCTTTCCGGACACAGTTAGACCTTTTCTGGCACCACAGGGTCCTCACCCTCCATGAGCTAGACTCGCGGCTGGGTGGTTCATTTTGCATGGCGGGGAGCTCAGACTGCCACCTCAGAGTTCCTGTTAATGTCTTGTAGGCTTTGTAGCTTTGGGTACCTGTACTAGTTGTCAGTAGGATGTAAGAACTGCCGTGATTACTGTGACCCAAATACGATCCTGGTCCCTCGGGAAGGGGGCTCTGACCTTAGTGAGCCTAACCCTGGCTCCCCCAGACCCGACCCAAGTGGTGGTGGCCGGGGGAGATGATGGGGCGTGAGCTCTCTGGGTTAGGGCAGATGCAGCCGACAGGGTCCAGGGTTCAGAGAAGGACCTAGATGGAATCCTGGGGGAGGCCAGCCGCCCTGGGGCTCCCCCGGTGATCTGGATTCCGTGCAGCTTGGAAGAACTCCCACTGAGTGCCGCTGACCAAACCGCTGAGGATGTGAAACTTGGATCCTGCGTTCCTTTCCATTATTTTGATTTCAAACAAATTCAGCTTTGGTTCTATTTAAAGACGATTGATTAATATGGCATTTTAACTGCTCGCTCTCTCTCTCTCTCTCTCTCTCTCTCTCTCTCTCACTTCTGGCAACTGTTTGGCCCTTCCTTCCTGCCAGGTGATCTTGCATCAATGCCGACACGCTCATGCCCCCACCCACCCTGCTGGCCCTTCAGTGAAGCCCTCTCAACTTCATTTCTCATTGTCCCTCTAACTCCTGGTGGGATCTTCTGGGAGGATCTGATAGCGCAGAGTGTGGCTTCTGGGAGGATCTGATAAACTTGCCTGGGACAAGGTTTTAATTGTTGAAAAATCTTACATCTTTTCTTTATCTGTTCGACATAGTTGACTAGGTTGAGAAAATCCATGATATTTATCATCAAATGGATTCGGGTCCCGATCTGGACTCCCCACCACTACGGCCGAACGGCTCTGGGCAAGATGCTTAAACCCCATTAATCTTAATGTTCTTACTCCTTAAAATGGGGTTACTGCCTGCATTCCAGGGTATTTGTGAAAATCGAGCATGTGGAAGTATCTCAAGGGCTTGACACCCAGTAGGTGGTCCTGAAATGTCATCAAATTGTTTTCTAAGGTAGTCGTACCAACTTGCATTCCTGTAATTATCTACGTGATTTCTGTTTACCTTCGTTAGACTGTGGGACCCTCCGGACACTGATCCTAGGTTCTACCTTTGGTGCCGAATACGGTATCGAATGCCTGGTAAGTTCTCAAGGAATGTTTGTTGCCTGAAATTTTTCAAATGGCAGTATTCTCAGGCATGTTCTGAAGGTGCATTAAGCCTGGCTAGGTTGTTCTGACTCCTCCTGAAATGCGGGCAACTGAAGTTCAGGGAGGATGAATAACTTCTCCTGGATCACACCGCAGGGAAAGGGTGGAGGCGATCGGGGCCAAGTCTACACGCAGAGCCCACGACCTTAATTAACCACTGAGGCCGCTCGCCTCTCAGAGCTGGAGTAACAACGAATGGCTCCCCTGCAGCCTCTACACCCCGCCTGCCACAGCCTTCGGAACAGGCCTCGTAGTCTGCCCTCTAAGCCTGGACCCCCCCAAGTGGGGGCAGAAGAGCACCCGGAGACTTCTCAAGGGAGGGCATGGGGAGGGCCGTCTCCTCGCTCAGCTCCTGAGAGGCACCTGGGCGGACAGGTCACTGAGAGACCGGCATGAGGCTGATGCTCCCGGCGTCAAAGAGGGTTTCTGCGTCCCAGGTTAGAAACGGCCCCTGCTGACGGCGCAGAGCCTCTGGACCAAGGAAGGCCGACTGTAAACCTGCTGGGAGTCAGGCCCACGCCCTGTGACGGCCGTCTCTGTACGCCACAACACCACGCAGGGAACGTCAGGATGGGGAGGGCTCTGGGTCATTTAAGTCAATCCTCTCACTTTACAGGTGGCCTTCAGAGGGAGAGGACCTGCCTGGCCGTGTAGAGCTAGAAGCCAGGTCTCTCCTGAGCCAAGGAGACCTTGGCACCAGATGGAAGTCCAACAAGCACTGGGAACTGAAGGTGAGCGCAGAGTGTGGCAGCAGCCCCACACACGGAAGGTGCTGAGATGGTGAGCCCCACACTTAGCAGGTGCTCTTTCAACGTGAGAATGAATGAATGAATGAATGAGCAGTTTCCCACAGCGAAGGTCTTCCTTGGACAGTCACCCAGATGTGTCCTTGACCTGCTGTGACTCAGCAGAAGGCAGCCACCAACAAGCAGAATTCTCTTTGGGAAAAAAAAGGTAGGTGTAGGTATATGGAAATGGTGGAAATTTTTAAAGAGATCGTGGAAACGTTAAGATAATTACGAAGATGATACAGCAACACGGAAATCGACTTGCAGTGTACAACTAAGGAAGAAAACGGTGATAGGAAATTGAGCCTATGCCGTGAGCACAGCTGTGCGGATTTTGTGGGTATGGGGGGAGGACTATTACAAATGGCTCGTGCTTATTGGAGGGCCAGCCTCTGGATGAAGCCCTTCGCATACAGTATGGCGCTCAGTCCCGCAGGGACACCATGAGGGAGGGACCGCTGGGGATCTCTAACTCGGACACGTCTGACTCTAGAACCAGCATTCTCAGCCGCTGACTTGAATCTGGGGCAGGAAAGGGAGTGATGTCTTTTCTTTTACTGTTACTTGAGTATTAAAAAAAAAAAAAGTGCTCGAAATGATTAATAACTACTCTAGAAACCAACACCAAACTCACGCTGCTTGCATTCAGGAAAGACCGCGAAGTCCAGAGGTCCGCTCGGCCCGGCGGCGCTGAAGGACGCGCTCCTCCCAGCTGCTGGGAGGACGGGCCGGTGGGGCCCAGGAACCCGGCCTCCCTCTTTCCCAAGCTGCCACTCCAGAGACTAGTCACCGGCATCCGAACACAGGCTGGGCACCCTCCATAAGCCACCCCCAGCCCTGCCCTGTCAGCCCGGACCCCTCCGGCCTTCTCGGAGGGTCACTCGGAGCTCCTCCTGCCAAAGCCACCCGCCCTGCCACCAACACACAGGTCCGCCAGGGCCCCTCAGCCCGACTCCAGCCTGTGAACCAGAAACATCCTCCCATTGGCCCCACCGCCAGGATCCCGGATGACAGTGACCTGACCCACCCGCTGCTCAAGCCCTACAACTAACTCTTCTAAGAGCTGGAGTCGCCTTTGTTCGCCCTGTCCTGTCCTCTTCACGTCACCAGAGAGCCACCTACGGGTTGCGGAAGGCCTAAGGCCACTCCGGACCCAGGGCCACTCCTCTCTCACATGCCATCTGTAAGACCTGAAGCGGCTTCCTGTGACCCAGCCAGGGTCTAAGTCAGCGTCGCACGGTTTTCAGGGGAAGCGGCATCTTGAGATGACTTCCCCTCTCCCGAGTCAGATGGGTGTGGTCTGAATAAGGGAACCAGCCCAACGACTGAACCCAGTGAACCTGAACTAAAATGGCTTGGACCCCACTCCCTGGGCCCCGAGTCCTGCAACAGTACCAGAATGGCCCGTGCTGACACGGGGACTTGAACGGCTAACCAGCCGCCACCACACCAGCGGCGCCAGCAGCAGAGACCCTCCCGCCCAAATCTCTGCTCCGCGCAGGCTGGGGTCCTGGGCCACCCGCAGCCGCTGCCCAGCTGAAAGGAGGGTTCACGCTGCTGTTTTATGGCGTAGATTTAATGAGCGCATCTGAACCGCCCCGACTTTTAGCAGACGGCGTCGGGGTGGAGGCCCCCCGCCCGCTCCCCGTGGTCGCCCCAGTCCCGCGGCGGCAGGGACTTCCTCAGGTGCACACACAGCACCTCGTCGATGTAGATGGTGTTCTCTTTGACCTGGATCTCCTCCTGCAGGGCGAGCTGTCGGCGCCGCAGCCCTTCCAGCCCCACCTGAGCTCGGGCTAACGTTTCCTTCAATCTAGGAGGAGAGGAAGAACACACGGGAATCATTTACCGCTCCACATCACTTCCTCGGGCGGGAAGAATGTATCTGTGCCTTCGGTGCAAGAATCCAGATGGGTGCGCCCTCCTCGCCTGCTCCCTCAGAGGCTGCAGAGGGGCGGCCACGGGGCCAGATCCACAAGATAGACAACTCCATGAAGTGCCAACATTTACAGTGGTGCGTTTGGCCGAAACATCTGGATTGGGACTTCTTTAGAAAACTTTCAACACTGGTATCCACTTCTTACATGGCAGCAATTGGCTGGAGTGGACAAGGGACCCCTCAAATATCAGAGATGCAGAGGGCTTATGCCACGTGGGTGTCACCTGCGATGGCACGGGCTAGCCCTGTTCACACTCCGGGTTTAGACAGAGCCCCGGGGGCCCCCCGCCTCCCAGCTGCTGGCCTACCTTGCGACGTTGCGGGTGATCTCGTGCACCTCCCTGATCAGCCTGTACTGGGCCACGTCGCGACACAGCTCCACGTTAGGCCGATGTGTCCTGGTCTCCAGGCGCGTATGAGCCAACTTGGCAGGCCCTTCTTGGTCAAGGATGGCTTTTTCAAGAACTGTAACGTTTTTCTCTTGGGAAGCAATCTCTTCCATGACCTTACAAAAAAGGATTAGAGTAGGTGAGGCCAGACCGCATTCCTCAAAACAGTAGACGCTCTTGGGAGGTCTCCTGGGATCACGTAAGCTAGGAAGAGGGGGCCTCAGATTTCCACCCAAGCAGGGCCCCAGAATGAGTCTGCTCCCTCTTCCCTACAGCAGCGACTGCTGGTGGGCGGAGCAACTTCCCCAACCTTAGAACCTCACAGACGGAATGGCCGTGACTGACGTGGCCGGCCATTATTTCCTCATCCCCTTCCCAAATACCGGGAATTCGCTGGAGGCTGCCCTCGGCAAGGGCTGGGGGCTGCCCGTCTGCCTTGGCACTGAGCGCCTTTGCTTCGGGAGCAGGAAGCCGCCTCTTTCCTTCACAATCCACCCACTCGCACCCACTCGGCCCCCTCGAAGCCTAAAGAGAGTGTGCGCAGTTCAGCCCGAGGTTTGTTGGTTTCTTTGAAGGCGGTTTTGTGCACGGAAAAGATTGCTTAGAATTTACTTGGGTTTTTAGATTACTATTTAACGAATATTTGTATTTCTTCCTTACGCTTTTTTTAAAAAATCACTTACATCATGAAGATTTCCAAACATACACAAAAGTAGCAAGTATAATGAACCTTAGGTATTCATCGTCAATTTAAGGGATGATCAGTATACGGTCAATCTTATTTCATCTGTAACCCCCCCATCCACCCCTGCCAATCGGCTGATTCTAAAGCAAATCCCAGATATCAGTTCAGTCCTAAACACTTGAGTATGTATTTCTAAGATATAAGGATTCTTTCATTGTTTTTTAACATAACAACAGTACGTCTGTCTCTCTCACACACACACGCATACGTGAATGATTCTTTAAAATTATCTAACATCTAGTGTTCAAATTCCCCTGATTGTTCCAATTAGAATAAATATGAGTTGGTTTTTTTTACCACACGTTGTATTTGGCTTCCTTAAGCTTTTCTGTTAATGTTTCTTCAGCTTTTCTTATGTTCAGTTCACAGATACTATACTATTTTTAAATTTAGCAAATTTAACAATCACTTTAAATTGATTTTGATTAATAGTTGCTCGTTAACTACTGTGGTGTTAACTTCAAGCTTAGTTAACATCCTTTGAAAATTTATTTAAAGCAGCATTTATAAATCTGATATACAACATACAGTATTTATAAATTTCATATAAAACTTTAAAAAATGACTTGAGTTGTCTCATCAAACAAGGCTTTCTGAAGTTCTTAAAAGATCTTGTCCACCTAACAAACTGGTAACAATGATTAATCTTAAATTCTCAAATATTTTAACTCTGCCTTCGAACTTAAAATTTCAACTAAAGTCATAAGGCTCAATGATTTAATTACATATTTTGTTATAACTTTTTAAACACAGGCCAAATTCCCTTAAATTTTACAAATATTTAAAGTATCTTAAACGCACAGACCACTTAACACAAAAACACTAACGCTATGGGTTAAATCAGGAATCAGCAAACCGTGACCTGGGGGCCAAATGCAGTCTGTCCTTGTATAGGCTGAAATAAGGATGTTTTTTAAATTAATGGGCTTTAGTTTTGGGGGCAGTTTTCGATTTGCAGCAAAATCGAGCAGAAGTAGAGAGTTTCCATATCCCCTCTCCTCCAACACACGGTTCCCCGTTACGGACATCTTCCACGAATGTGGTGCACTTGTTACAACTAACGAACGCATGCTGTATGCATTATAATGAACTAAAGTTCACAGTTTACCATAGGGTTCAATCTTAGGGTCCTACCTTCTATGGATTTTGGCAGACGTGTGACACATATCCACCATCACCATATCACACAGAAGAGCTTCGCTGCCCTAAAGAGCCCCCGTGCTCTTTTTCATCGCCCCTCTCCACCCAACCCCCCATCTGCAGCCCTGACAGCCAATGACCTTTCTACTGTTTCCACATGTCGTGTAGTTGGAATCACACAGTACGATTCATACAGCACGGATTTCAGGTTGGCTTCTTCCATTCAGTGATATGCATGTAAGATCTCGCTACGCCTTTTCGCCGCTCGGTAGCTCATTTCTTTTTATCCCTGAATAATATTCCATTGTACGATGTAGCACAGCTTGTTTATCTCCTCATCTGTCGAAGGGTATCTTGGGTGCTCCCAAGCTTTGGCAATTAAGAATAAAGCTGCTAGACATTCATATGCAAATTTCCGTGTGGACATAAGTTTGCAGCACATTTGGGTAAACACCAAGGAGTGAGTTTGCTGAATCAGACGCATATGTTTTAGTTTTGTAAGAGACTGCCAGACTGTCTCCCAAAGTGGCTGTAGCACTTCGCATTCGCACCTACAATAAGTGAGATTTCACATGGCTCTACATCCTTGCCTGCGTTTGGCGCTGTCAATGTTTCAGGCTTTCTTTAGCTGTGTGGTAGTATCTCGTTGCTCTCATTTGCAGTCCTTAATGACCTATGACGCTGAGCATCTTTTCTTATGCTTAATAACCGTCTGTGTATCTTCTTCGGTGAGGTGCCTGTTTAGATCTTTTGCCTATTTTTTTTCCATTGGGCTGTTTGTTTTCTTATTGTGGAGTTTTAAGATGTCTTCGTATATTTCAGATAACAGTGCTTTATCTGTGGTTTGTTTTTTATTCTTTTACAAGAAAAGTCTTTACATTTTTAAATAGTCGGGAAAAAATCAGACGAGTAATATTTCATGTCATCTGAAAATTATCTAAAATTCACATTTTCGTGTCCATAATAAAGTTTTATTGGAACACAGCCACGCTCATTCGCTTACATGTGGCCGCTTTTAAACCGCAACGTCAGGGTTAAGAAGTTGCCACAGACCGTGTGCGCTCCACCCTCATTGCTCTGCACTGCCGTCCAGGGCGTCACACGTCCAAGGACGTGGCGAGAACCTGACAGCTTTCCATGTGCAGTGACGTCGTATTTCATTTTTGACCCAGTACGTGCCCATCACGTCAAAACAAGAAAAGCCGGCTTCGTGCGTTGCACTTTGAAGGCACAGCGAAGCGTGGATTTTGTTAATTAGGTAGTAAAGCATCGCGTTGATTGAGTAATGACATCCCTCGTCACCAGACTGCGGAGCACCACGACAGTCTCAAGTCACGGGAGGGTGGTGACCAGAAAGACTGGAAATTTAAAACAGAGTATCTCGTCACTGCAGAGTTTCTCCACAAAAATGAAAACAGGGCCACGACCTCCGTGAGGCCCCACGCGTCTCATCGGCTAGCCACGCAGGGAAAGCCACTGACCCAGAGTGGGTTTATTACAACATGTCTGATTACGGCAGCTGAGGAAGGGTGTCCAGAGAACGTGAAACTGTTTAAGGTGAGGAGTCTTTCTGCAAGAATAATAGCTGCTTGAAGAGTTGAGGACATTGGGAACAACATCACTATTCAATTTAAAAACAAGGCACATGATTTGGGACGGTCTTCCTTTGCTCTTCACGAGCTGGTCGGTGTTCTGGTGCCGCCTGGCTGTTTATTCAAGGAATCGGGGCTGCGTGTGAAGCGACTGAAGAGCCGGCCTCTGTGGATGGTCTGACGAATAACTCCAGGCAAGGCTGTTCTCCAGGAGTGGCGAGAGCGCTGATTCGCTACAACCCCAAGTGGGAGCTGCTAGGCAACGGCGTAGCCGATGACGGTACGTGTATGTGTGGGGCAGGAGATGGCTTAGCTGAACGTATTTACGAAAAGCTGTGAAAACGGAAGCTACTTAAAGCCGCTGGTTATGCACTCTGTGATTCATCAGAAAGTGCCTCGCAGAACGTATCCGAACCCTCACGTGTCACAGGACCAGCGCTGTCCACGGTGAGTTTCGTTAGCCCTCGCGGACTTGACCATTGTTAGATCTATGAATTTTTGTCAGCAACAGAAGCTCACTATTCTGACTCACCCTGCCATTCAGCGATTCCATGGTTCATCAGTGGCAAACCTGTCGTGGGATTTATTTTTCACTCACGGCCAAGGATGAAATTCTTCTGAACGAGAACCCCCCGGCCCCACCCCCCAAAACGACTACTATAAAACACTGAATAGCTTTGCAAGTTAATTCTTGCTGCAGACTTAACAATAATATATCTTAATAAATTCAGCCTAAAATCCCAAGGCAGGAGAGCACTAGCTCGCAAAGCCGCTCACACTGCAGTGACGTCATTTCGACAACTGACGTGGTTTGAATCACAAGTAACATCAAGCAGCTCTGTACACGTCCTGTGCTGTCAAGGGTTAAAACAAGAAACCAGGCCTCCGTGCCCACACGGAGGTGCAGCAGATCTACTTTCCAAGTTCCAGGGGTGCTTTTTCCGGGGTGGGGGGAGGACCTCAAAGCAAGTGCAAAGGAAGTTTCCGTATTTCAAAATCCACTTAATGGTGCAGTTGAAGAGCTTCTTCCTAGCCTTCAACAGCAAGTGATTAATCTGAAATATAACGACATGCTAAAAGGCCAGTATCAGCAGAAGAGTCTAAACAGACTTCTATAAATACCTTCCAAGCAAGGAGTGTGTTCAGCTAAAATCATGTGCTCACAGATAGTTGGCAGGAGCGACTGGAATGAAAAGACATTTTCAAAGATGAAATACAGAAAATCTCATTACAGATCAGCATTCACAGATGGACGTTTGCAACTGATTTTGATAGGAAACACTATCACCGCATCGCCTTCAGTTAAAGTCTGGCTGGTCCGGCTCATTGCGTAAATAAATCTCGTCTGACAGCGGGACTCTGGGTCCCAGGAGGGCGAGGTATGAAGGGGGCAGGACGACAAGGCCCTGGGGGCTGAGCAGACCCAGGCTGTAGTCCCGCGCTGCCAGCAACACACCCTGCCATCCGGGGTCCCTTCTGCTCTCTACGTCTCACTTTCGCCATCGGTCGACTGCAACAGTCGGGTTACTGTCACCATGTCACAGGTGAGGCATGAGGCGCAGAGAGTTTGAGGGATCTGTGTGCATCAGTCACGCAGCTGGCCTGTCACAGGACTGGATCTGGGCCCACATATCTTCAGTCCAAATTCAGCACTTATTCCACCAGACTCAGCTTTCTCAGTGTCCCTGAGTTAGCTTGTGGAATGGTCACATGCGCTCAGGACCACGGGGTCCTTATGGGCGAGGGAGGTTAGCTGCACCGGGCTCACACCGGCTCTGATGGTTAAACATTCGGGAACTTCGCCAGACCATCATTAAATGGGCAGCTTGAAACCAGTCCTGATGAAAGTATTTACACCACGGAAACCTGAAAATTCTACATCTCAGGGACTCCTACTGACCTACTTTTCTGAGAGGCAGTTTACCAGCCCACGGCTGGGCAACGGAGAGGGACAACCAGCCAGAGTCCTGAGGGGGCAGCTGGGTTTGGAGAAATTGGTTGCTCGCAACTCATGGAACTTCGGAATCATAAACAATGTCTGAGACCGTATGGTCCGTATTTCACATAAGGAGAAACTGAGGCCCAGAATGAGGAGAGAGCCTGTTCTTTGCAGCAATGAGTGACAAAGGAGGCCCAGAGTAGGCCAAAGTCTCACTCCGGTCCCCAAAGACCCAGAACCTACTGCTACGACGGGGCCACATGACTGGCCCATTCTCCTCAGTCAACCCAGGTTCACAGGCCCCAAAGGCCAGCGGCCTGGCCCAGGGGCATCCCTGGTTGCCATGGTGAAACCTTCTCAGTGGGCTCTTCCACATTCCCTGCGGGGAGCTCACCTTGGCCAAGTGAACAGCCAGCGTGTCCCTGGCATCCTTGGTCTCCTTCAGCCCATTCTTGAATGCCATGTCCACCACGTCACATTGCTTTCGCAGGTCGCCGGCCGTCTGGGATAGGACTCGGTCTACCAGGGCCTTCAGCGTCAAGGCGTTGTTCCTCTGCTTGTCAGCCTTCTCCAGGTTGGTGTTGGAGAAGTCCAGCCAGTCTTCCAGACTCACAGAGCTAAAACAGAGCCCGCACATTTGTTCACAGAGCACTGGAGCTGGGAGGGGTGCCCGGGAAGCAAACCCTGCCTGTACCACCAGAGGCACCCAGCATGTTCCCTCATCTCCAGGCACAGTGAACAGTGGCCTGTCAGTGGCGACAGCTGCCACTCTGGGGAGACCTACCTCCTCTGCGCCGAGCACTAGGACGGCGCCTTAAAGACATGGTCTCCGTTAATCATCATGAAGGCCTACTGAGCTAACGTGCATAACCCCCATTTTACAGATGAGGCAACCTGAGGCCCAGGAAGAGGAAGTAACTTGGTCAAGATCACGCAGGTAGAGATAACTTGAGCATCAACATAAATAATAATAGTAACAGATTACAACACACTGAATACAATAGGAAACCATGAGTTCATACTGATATAAACAAATCGCTACTTTGATAGGAAACTGCTTTATATAGCAATACTGATGAATCTCAAAATAATGCTGATTGGAAGAAAACTGACACATGAAATATAGATATTATATGATGCCATTTAACAATCATAAAAGCAGGCAAAGCTATTGGAAGTCAGGAATGCGGTCAGTTTTGGGGAGAAAAGAGGAGGTATTGATCAAGAGGGGACAGGATGGGGCTTCTCTGGTGGTGGCGAGGTTTCATTTCTCGACCCGGTTGGTGGTTCCAGGGGGGTTGTTCATGGTAATTAGCAGAAGCCTCTGAGGCGGCCCCCGGGGACCCTCTCCTCCCGCCATTCAGACCCTGCGTGTGATCCCCTCCCTGTGAGTTGTGCCGCGAACTCACTGACTTCATTTCTTACAAACAGGAGTATTAAGATGTCGTTCCTAGGGTTAGGCTGAAAGCACTGTGACTTTTGTCTTGAGTGCCACTCTTTCCCTGGCTTCCTCTTGGGTCATTCACTTCGGAGGAAGCCAGCCACCAAGGGCCGAGAGAGCCAGGGGAGGGGGGAGGGAAATCCCCTGTGACACGGCCTGTCACAACCACACAAGTCACCTGGAGGTGGGTCCCCGCCCCAAGCCAGCCGAGACTTCATATAAGACCACAGCCCAGAAGACAGCTTAACTATAGCCTCATGGGACGGGAGCCAGAGGGGCCGACTAAGCGGCGCCTGGGTCCCCGACCCACAGAAACTGAGACAGCTGACATGTGTATTGTTTCAAGCTGCCAAGTTTTGGGGGTCACGCAATGATAATGCATTAAACTGTATGTTTATTATTATTCGTGTATTTTTCTACATGTCTGTTTTGCCTCAAAAAGAACGTTTAAAAATTAAAATGAGTTAGGTCTGTGATGAAATGTTCATTGAAAAATATAAGTTAGATGTTACAGAAAAGGTACATAGTATTATTGTACCATAGTATTTTTGTAAACCCAATAAAAGTTGCCCTGACCAGGTAGTTCAGTTGGCCAGAGCATCGTCCTGATACGCCAAGGTCATGGGTTGGATCCCCAGTCGGGGCACACAGAAGAATCAACCAATGAATGCATGAGTAAGAGGAACAACAGAATCAGTGCTTCTCTCTCTCTCTCTCTCTCTCTCTCTCTCGTAGCAATAAGCACATTTTAAAAAACTGGGTGTGTGCGTGTGTACATACGTTTGTACGAACACAGATAACAGCGGTTATCTCCAGGGTAACATCATAAAGGGATAGTGGAAAATTAACTTGCTCTTCATACCTTTTTAGATTCTTTTACTTGTTAAAAACACAAGTAGGTGAAAGAATACATTTTAAATGTTTAAAGGTTTTATATCAGCCTTTCTTGAAGTGGGGCCTAGCCTGGAGAACTCAGGACCCTCCAGCCCTGTTCTCGGGGTGGGCCCCGCTCAGCCCCACTCCGCCCCGAGACCGCCGCTCCCTAGCCCCCAGCCTGCCATCTGGATGACATGCTAGGTCCCGCCCGCCTGCCTGTCCGAGAGGCAGTGGGACATTACAGAGGACGGAGGAAGATGGCACAGCCAGGCCGGGCCAGCAGTCAGGACTCACTCACTTTGGTTCAACCCTCACGACGTTCTCAGAGTATCTGATGTTGGGCGAGTTGTTGGTGAGTGAGAAGCAGTTATCATCAATGGTTAGGGCCACAAACTTGTCTTTCAAATCCTTTTCAAGATTGTACTTTGCAGCACGGTT